>PVIU01004022.1:0-133858 GCA_004026605.1 Ondatra zibethicus
ATATCTCAGAGTAACTCTAACCAAACAAGTGGAAGACTTGTATGACAAGAACTTTAAATCTCTGAAGAAAGAAATTGAAGAAGACACCAGAAAATGGAAAGACCTCCCATGCTCTTGGGTAGGCAGAATTAATATAGTAAAAATGGCAATCCTACCAAAAGCAATCTACAGATTCAACGCAATGCCCATCAAAATCCCAGAAAAATTCTTCAAAGACCTTGAAAGAATGGTACTCAAGTTCATTTGGAAAAGCAAAAAACCCAGGATAGCCAAAACAATCCTGGGCAATAAAAGAAATTCTGGAGGCATCACAATCCCTGACTTCAAACTCTACTACAGAGCTACAGTACTGAAAACAGCCTGGTATTGGCATAAGAACAGACAGGAGGACCAATGGAACTGAATAGAAGACCCGGATATCAATCCACACATCTTCAAACACTTGATCTTTGATAAAGAAGCAAAAAATATCAAATGGAAAAAAAGAAAGCATATTTAACAAGTGGTGCTGGCATAACTAGATATCAACATGTAGAAAAATGAAAATAGACCCCTATCTATCACCATATACAAAACTCAGTCCAAATGGATCAAATACCTCAACATAAAGCCAGCTACACTGAACCTTATAGAAGAGAAAGTGGAAAGTACACTTGAATGCATTGGCACAGGGAACCACTTCCTAAGTAGAACCCCAGCAGCACAGACACTGAGAGAAACAATTAGTAAATGGACCTCCTGAAACTGAAAAGCTTCTGTAAAGCAAAGGACATGGTCAATAAGACAAAACAACAGCCTACAGAATGGAAAAAGATCCTCACTAACCCCACATCAGACAGAGGCCTGATCTCCAAAATATACAAACAACTCAAGAAATTGGACACCAAAAGAACACATAATCCAATTTAAAAAAAAAATGGAGTACAGACCTAAACAGAGAACTCTCAACAGAGGAATCTAAAATGGCTGAAACACACTTAAGGAAATGTTCAACATCCTTAGTCATCAGAGAAATGCAAATCAAAACAACTCTGAGATTCCATCTTACACCTCTAAGAATGGCCAAGATCAAAAACACTGATGACAACTTATGCTGGAGAGGTTGTGGGGAAAAGGGAACACTTCTGCATTGCTAGTGGGAATGCAAGCTTGTACAACCCCTTTGGATGTCAGTGTGGTGATTTCTTAGAAAATTAGGAAACAACCTTCCTCAAGACCCAATAATACCACTTTTGGGTATATATCCAAAGGATGCTCAATCGTGCTACAAGGATATGTGCTCAACTATGTTCATAGCAGCTTTGTTTGTCATAGCCAGAACCTGGAAACAACCTAAATGCCCCTCGATTGAAGAATGGATTAAAAAAAAAGTGGTTCATTTACACAATGGAGTACTACTCAGCAGAAAAAAATAATGACAGCTTGGATTTTGCATGAAAATGGATAGAACCAGAAAGCATTATTTTGAGTGAGGTAACCCAGACACAGAAAGACGGTTATCACATGTACTCATTCATAGATTGTTTTTAAACATAAAGCAAAGAAAACCAGCCTACAAACCACAATCCCAGAGATTTTAGACAACAATGCAGACACTAAGAGAAACTTACATAGATATAATCTACATGGGAAGTAGAAAGTATAAAAAGACAGGATCTCCTGAGTAAATTGGGAGCATGGTGACCTTGGGGGAGTGTTAAGGGGGGAGGGAAGAGGCAGGGAGGGGAGTAGAGAAAAATGTAGATCTCAATAAATAGCATGGAAAAATAAAAAAAACAAGTTGACAATTAAAGTTAACCATGACAAAAAAAAAAATGGCGATGAGCAAAACCATGATTGAAGACAAAACTGGCTTGTCTTTACAGGGCTACCCTGGAAACAATATTGTCTCCACTGTCCGGCAGATCTGGATTTAAATTCTGTGATCCTCTGTATTAACCGTATGGCCTTGGGTAAAATAACTAGATCTCTGGGCCCCTTTCCACTTCAAAAGTAATGCTAAGTAATAGCGTATATGTCGTCCTGAGGACTGCATGGGGTATTGCTTGGTTGTAGTGTCTCATACAGAACCCTGTTTTCCACTGTTTGAAGATCATACACTTAGCTCCTCCCATGGTCCTTTTTAAAAAGAGAAATGAGCAATACCACAGTAAAAACCCACTGGAGTAAGACCCCTATGATGGTATTCACCTTGTCAAGCAAAACCTAATGAAAAATGCCATCAACAATCATGTCCTTGGCTCCTGGAGTTCCAGCCAGCCCACTGCAGAGTTTCACAGCTGGACTCCATCCCCTCCTCAGCCACGCTTCCGTCCTCTACCCCCCCACAGCAGTAACTTGAAGCTTGACTGTTTTATAGTTTTTCATGAGCCACTATATAATGGGGTTCTCCTTTGTAAAACAAATAGCATGTACGCTCTGGGTGAAATAATTCCACAATTCTAGTTGAAAGAAAGAAAGAAAGAAAGAAAGAAAGAAAGAAAGAAAGAAAGAAAGAAAGAAAGAAAGAAAGAAAGAGAAAAGAAAGAAAAGGGGGGGAGAAAAAACTTAATAAGATTACCTTTTATATACTTTGTTTAGCCAAACACATACAATTAAAATGTATTTTAGGACCATGACATTCTGAGCCATGCCTGTACTTGAAAAGTAAAGGCAGAAAAATTGGGACTTGAAAACCAGTCCTGGAAACATGACACCCTGTCTCAGAAGTGTAAAAATCTGCAAGACTTACTGACCTTTAATCCCAGCAATCAGGGGTCAGAGGCAAAGGAACCTCATGGTCAGCCTGGTCTACATACAGAGTTCCAGTCCAGTCTGGGATACATAGTGAGATCCTGTCTATAAACAAATGAGTAAACAAATAAATAAACAGCTTAGAGGCTGGAAAGGCAGCTCATTTACTGCTCTTCTAGAGGACATTGCTCTCCATAAATTCTGCAGATCTGTGCCAGTGTCTGTGTGAATACAAATGGGAGCAATGAAAGCTGCAGTGTTATGAAGCAATTAATAATGCATGTGATAAGGCAGGTCACGACACACTGCATGACCTATGCACGACAAGTGTCTACACTTGCATGTTGTCTGAGGTTTCTGTCCTACTCGGTTCCCACAGTCGTTAAGTCCCCAAAAAAATTACACAGAGGTCTACATTAATCATAAACTGACTGGCCCATTAGCTCAGGCTTCTTATTAACTCTTATAACTTACATTAGCCCATTATTCTTATCTGTGTTAGCCACATGGCTCAGTACCTTTTTCAGTGACAGAAGTTGCTTCTTCTGTGTCTGGACAGGACTGCAGAGGGAGCTTCCCTCTTCCCAGAATTCTCCTGTTCTCATTGACCTGCCTCTACTTCCTGTCTGGTTGTCCCACCTATACTTCCTGCCTGGCTACTGGCCAATCAGAGTTTATTTAAAACATAACTGACAGAATACAGAATTGTCCCACACCACTTTCATCTGGTTCAGGGTCAAGAAGTATAAGCATTGAGCCAAATGCAATCCCATTTTCACATCCTTGTTAATTACTCAGCATACAAGTTGAACACCAATATATAATATATATATCATTAGAAATTTTAAGCAATTTTATTTAAGAAAATACTGAAGAGGGAAGATTTAAAGAAACACATTTGTAGAAACACATTTGAAGAAACACATTTGAATAGTTATGGCCTATTGAAAGCAACCTGGTGGGGTTCTGTTTAGTTCTTGTTTTGATTTCTTCTTTGTTTTGAGACAGGGTTTTATGTAGCTCAGGCTTGCTTCAGATTCAATAGTGATCTACAATGACACTGAACTCTTGATCCTCTTGCTTCTGCCTCCCAAATACTGGAATTACAGATTTGTGCTGACATGCATGGATTTTTATTTTGTTTTATTTGGGGGATAAGGGTCGTCACTGTAGCCCAGGCTAGCCAGGAACTCAGCTGTCCTCCAAGCTCAGCCTCCCAAGTACTGTCATTGCAGGTTTGAGTCACCATGCTAAGCTGAAAATAGAAGAGACATAGATGCATTTCTAACGTGCTTAGTCATTTTCAGCATGGTTCATATGCACATTGGTACAGTAAGTACTAATCATAAAGAGAACATTAGTAAGGTAAGTCAGAAATGGCATAGAAAATTGATAAAACTATACACCACCACATCTATTTACCTGTCAGGCACCAGCTTTGACAAAAATACCACTTATCAGGGTAGGAGCATAAGGATTAGAAAAATAAGTAAAGAGCATGAAGACGCAAGTAAAAATAATAAAACAGAAACATAGGATAGAATCGCGAGGGAGTTCCAATGAATACTGAAATTCACCTGCATTTAATTTTTCATACACTCTTATACCACAATAAAACAGGGGGAAGAAGACAAAAGACTGCTTTACCATGATACAAAAGACAACTAGAACCGTTATTTGCTTTAATACATTGAAACATCAAGTCAATAGCATTCTGTTGTTTAGGCAGTGAACCCAGCCTAGACCAAGTATCCTGAAGGCAGCCATTCCCAAGATCAAATTTCTTCAATCAAAGGAAGGCACAGAAGTATGCTAGAATTCTCTGACCTTCAAACAAGGTGCAAATAGGCTCACATTTTTGGGATTCCACATTTACTGACTTTTAAATTTTCTACTAGTCCCAAAGAATTTAGTTTTCATTCCTTTACAAATATAGAGGTCAGCAACCTACATAGATACCAAATATCTTTTTAAGTACCTCTGTTACTTAAAAATAAGACTTTTGCTTTTAAAAATATGTTTAATTCTCCTCTGCCTCAAAGTGACAGCCAGTCACATTTTGTTTGTAAATAAAATGGGAACAATGAGCTGGTGAGATGACTTGGGAGTAGGTACTGTGTTAGACTAGGTACATGAGGCCAATGCCCAGAAACCATGTAAAGGTTGAAGGAGAAAACTGACTTGTGGTGGCTAGAATGAGAATGTCCCACACATGCTCACGTTTTAATACCTGGCGTCCAGTTTGTGGGACTGTTTGGGAAGGATGGGAAGGTGTGGCCTTAGTGCAGGTGAGTCACTTGGGGGCAGGCTTTGAGGTTTCAAAATACTTGTGCCATTCTCATTCTCTCTCTCTCTCTCTCTCTATATATATATATATATATATATATATATACATACATATATAATATATGTTATATATATATGATATATATATCTTCCTTGCACTTGTAGGTGAAGATGTACACTCTCAGATACTGCTCCAGCACCATGTCTGCCTGCCTGCTGCCATGTTCCCCACCAGGATGGCCATGGACACTACTCCTCTGGAACCATGAGCTACAAATTTCTTTCATAAGTTGCTTTGGGTATGGTATTTCCTCACAGCAATTAGAAAAGTAGCTAAGACACAATACCACAGAGTTTTCCTCTGACCTCCACATGTGAAATGTGACATGCACATGCCTACCTGCAAAATGCACACAATAAAACAATAGATAATTTTTAATGGGGAAGATGACTAATACAATTCTAGCCCTCTGAAACCATAAGCCCAATTAAACATTTTCATTTATAAGTTGCCTAAGGAACTATCTGATCCAAAAAAGCAACAACAGAGGAAATTCTACATAAAGGTAATTCAAGTAGGGAGCCAGGTTCCTTCCTAAGCAAGCAGGGAAGTTAGCAGCATCAACCACATTGTTCTGGATTTAGGGTCATGAAAGATACAGGAGTAGGGCCTGCAGAATCTTCCTCAGAGGTTAAGAAAGCCACAAAGGACAGGCATGTAACAGGGAAGTCCCGGCATGGAGGCCTCGAGGAGCCATTGAATAAAGCTGTGAAGGTGAAGCTTAGATTGCCTTGGAGACCCCAAGATGTTTGAGGTGTCAGAGTCCTGGGATTCTACAGAGGAGACCTTTGAGAAGAAGTGGAGCCAGCCCAAGAGAGAGAAATGTGTTGCATTCAGCAAAGCTGGAAGGTCTGGGAGATCTCAGAGCCATCTAAGCCCTTTAATGATGGATATAGAGCTATAGGACTTGAAGTTTGTCTTGTTGGGTTTCAATCTTGCTTTTGGTATACTATTACCCCATCATGCCCCCATTCCTCTTTGGAATAGTACTGTATGGTCTGTGCCATTGTATGTTTGAAGTAAGTAATTTACCTTTTGATTTTACAAAGTGTCACATGTATGAGAGTCTCAGAAGAGACTTTGGACTTCAAAATAGTGTTGAAACTATGGAAGACTATGGGGGCTTCTGAAGTTGGACTGAATACACTTTGCATTATGATATGACTACATGTCTATGGGTACTAGGAAGTAGAGTGAGATAGTTTGAGTGGGTATGTCCCCCACAAGCTCATATATTTGAATATTTAGCGGGTATTTGGTGGAATTGTTTTGGAAGGATTAGGAGGGGTGACTTTGCTGAAGGAGGTATGTCACCGGGGTGGGCTTTAACATTTCAGTAAGCCCACAGCAGACCCTCTGCCTCTAACTTGCAGATAGGATGTAAGCTCTCTGCTACTGCTCCAGCACCGTGCCTGCCTTCCTGCTACTGTGCTTCTTGCCATGATGGTCATGGGCTTCTCTGAAAGTATAAGCTAGCCCTCAATTAAATGCTTTCTTTCATAAGTTGCCTTGGTTATGACATCTTTTCACGGCCATAAAAATGTAACCAAGACACCAACACAAGAGCCACATTGTTTTACATCAAAGGGACGGTGTGATTCAGCTAGAGGAAGGATGAAAGGCACGAAATAAAAGGATTTTATAACTTTATTGATAAAAGTATTGTTACCAAGTGTTGGTGTCCCATAGCCTACCTCTTTAGTTTGCTTGTAGTCCAAAAGAAAGCAGGAATCATGGGCGGTCAAGACACATTAGTGAGTAGAAATGTTTGACAATCTGAGTTCAATCTCCAGAACTCTCCCATGGTGGAAGGAGTAAACTGAGACCTTCAAGTTGTCTTCAGACTTCCATGTACACTGGGACATTCATGCACTCATACTCATACATAAAAAAAATGTAAGTAAATAAATGTAATTTTAAAATGAAAACTCTAAGCAAGTCTTAAGTCGCAGCACTTGGGGGCGGGGTTCTCTGAGGTAAAGGCCAGGCTGGTCTACAGAGCGAGTTTCAGGTCAGCCTGGACTACAGGACTACACAGAGAACCCTGCCTCAAAAAAATAAAAAAATAAAAATAAACAAATGAAAATTTTAAAAATGTAAACTTAAAAAACCTCAGGAAACAGAAATTAACACGGGAAAGTGGATTTACTGTTTGGCCAGGCTAAGGAAATAAAGGACCTTATTTCTTATCACCATGCCTGTTGTAACTTAACAATTTATAGAAAATAGTGAGACAAAGCCAGATGATACGTACATTTAGGCTTGATGAAATGTACAAATTAACCTTTCCTAGGAGAACAGCAGTGTGGCCCCAGGTTGTGTGGATTGTCTCGGCTCTCTGTTAGTTTTTGTTCTTCAAATTCAAGCCAGAGAAAAATGGAACAGACATTCTGTCCTAAAATGCCCTTATTTCCTGACAGGCTCTCTCATGTTTCCCAGACTAACCTCAAACTCATTATGTAGTCAAGGATGATCTTGAACATCTGATCCTCCTGCTTCTGCCTCTGCTCCTGGAGTATTGGGATTGCAAGAATGTTCCACTATGCCCAGCTTGGGTGGTACTGCTGATCAACCTTGTGCCTCATATATGCCAGGCAAGCCTACAAACAGAGAAATAACTCCAGCTCCCAAAATCTCCCATCCCCCCTTTTTGAAAGGAAAAAGTCTTTAGATTTTATGGACTGGTGGATATAAGATCCATACCTGGCCCCAGAGAGTTGGCTCAGAGGTTAAGAATACTTACTGCTCTTGCAGAGGACATGGGTTTGGTTTCTAGCATCCACATGGCAGCTCATAACTGTCTGTAACTCCAGTTCCAGAAGATCTGACATTCTCCCTTGGCCTCCGTGAGTACCAGGCACACACATGGTATACATACAGGCATGCAATCAAACACTCATAAAATAAGAATTAATAGTTTGATAAGAACCATATCTGTTCCCAGCCTGGTCCCTTTCTGTGTGTGTGTGTGTGTGTGTGTGTGTGTGTGTGTGTGTGTGTGTGTGTGTTTCTTTTGTTTTTGAACAGAGTCTCACACTGTAGCCTAGACTATTCTAGAATTCACTATGTAGCCCAAGCTACCCTCTAACTCAAAGCAGCCCTCCTCTGGTTTCCCAGTCCTGGGATGACAGGACAGACAATTGCCACCACTCCCATGTTGGGCCTTTCCTTTGCTGGATGTAGGGTCAAAGTGTTTTACATATTTTCTTTGGAGATCAACTTCAAGCTCTGATCCCTGCGTGTATGTTAATAACAGCTAAAAGAGGGGTACAGATATCTCTATAGAATTCAGAATACTTCATCTGTCTGCCCGGGCTCCAGCCTTCTTTTCTAGCACAGGAACACAGTGAGAGTTTCCGGATGTTTTCGTACATGTGAGGGCCGATTGTGTTTTGTTAGCTTCAGGCAGTATTTCCCGTTTGTCTTTATCTGGAAGGACCCATCGTTAAAAGGTATGTTTGGATGCCAGCTTGACAGAAGGTTACACCAAAAACTGAAGTTGTATTATGCCAGTTCATCTAAGTAAGCGCTCAGTTGGTGACCTCCCTGCCTTGCATCATTCAAAGCCAATGTAAACCGTAGAAATATTTTTCGAAAGGTGTGGAATATGGCAAGCGCATTCCTCAGGAAGCTGGTACAGGAATGAGGCATGCGGCATCGTTCGCATGCACGCACTCTGCTGCCAATTTGCTGACTCACGTAGTCACAGTCGGGTGGGGCCGCAGCTAGGCCTTCAGTGCCGCAGTCCTGCCTGGAGCTTATGATTCACTTTCTCTGGCTTTTTTTTTCTCCTCGACACGTGGGGTATCAGTTTCTCTCGCGGAGTGTCGCTATCCTAAGCATTAGATGCCTGGAGGCAGACAGACAGGAGTTCCGGTCCTTCATTGTGGTTTTCAGTCACGCTTCAAAGACTCTGCTTGTTCCTTGATCTTCCCACTTGACATCCACCCACCCCTCCCCACTGCCTCCCTTGCAAACTTCAGACTCCAGCACCGAACAGAAACCCAGCTCCCACTTTGTTGCTTTGTTGTGTAGGGAGCTGGGGCCTTGTTAGGAATGGCACCCAGGGCCTTAACATGCTAGGCAACTGCTCTACCACTAAGCTATATCTCCAGTCCTTGAATAGTTTGTTGTTTTGAAACTATATTTCATGCTGACGTCAAATTTGCAGTCTTCCTGGCTTCCCCTCCTGATTAGAGACAAATTAGCTACTTTTTAGAGTCAAGGCTCCCACAGTAAATATCTTCCTTTGCATGTTTATATTTTCTACAGTCCTGCTCCTCTCATGTTCCAGAATGAGGAAAGCCTGGTTGCCAAATAATTCAGTTTTCCGATAATACATATAGCACCCTTGTAAAGGCTTTAACAAAGGTGGGCCAGGTTTGGTGGCTAGGGGGGTAAAGGCCGTGGGAGAGTGGGGTCGGGGGGGTCAGGAACTGAAGGTCAACCACTACTGCCCAGCAAGTTCAGGCAAGCCTAAACTAAATGAGACCTTGTCACAAAAAAGTGGGGTGTGGGCGTGCAGATACAATGAGGTATGACTTTAATCCCAGCAAGTAGCAGATCTCTGTGACTTCAAGGCTACCTCACTCTATATATCAAGTCCAAGGCCACCCAGGGCTACAGAATGCCACTCCGTTTCTAAAAACAAAAACAAAAGGAGAGAGAAAGAAAAATGAGGGGCTAACATAAGACAAGGTCCTGTCCTTCAAGTACCTGATAAACTAATGAAAGACACACTGTTCTTCATGATTCTTGATTGAAACTGCCATCTTACCAAATAAATGTCCATATCCTCTTGCAGTAATTTGGATGCAGGTCTCGTAGCTAAAGTAGGTGAGTAGCATGTGATCCCCCACACTCTCACACCCAGGCCAGCTCTCAGCATATGTCTTAAAACCATTTTAAATATAGTCATCATCTGAGGTTAGTTTGTCATTATATGTTTTGCTCTTTAAACATTAAGTTCCGAAAAATAACATCAGCTCATTTTAGGAAATGAGTCATGGGATTTCCAAGAACTGAGAGGTGCCATACAGGATATACCTCGGAGCCTGTTTCAGAAAAGAAAAACTTGAGAGTAATCAAAGATTGGCTAAAAATTCAGTCTCCAGCTAAGTTCAGGCAAGACAGGCAGCTCAGCATGAACAGGACAATCAATGGTTCTGCAGCGCAACCAGTATTTCCCCCGTGAAAACTGATCCCTGCATCTGGAGTATCAGCATATGTGATTGGACAGCACTCCCCAGGCATACAATCCATGGTGGCCATATCACCCCGCAAAACAACATCAATGTCTAATCTGTCTTATCTAACATTAACTGTCCAGTTAAGTATTATTTTTAACTCCTACAAAGAAAAAAAAATCCAGGAATTCTCTGTGCAATTCATATATACCTGCCTAACTTGAATCTGTTTAAAGTTTGGAATTCACACACTTCAATATAATTTTAATCTTCAACAGCAAACTAAAGCTGATCAACATACACATTCAAAATTTCTACCCAACTCAAAAATTTACAGGCTACAGATTATTGGAAATTATCAAAAAAGTGAAAATTATCACACAGTTTTGTTCTTTGATAGAGAAGCAAAATAATATTTACACCTGCCCCCCTTTTATTTTTCTTCTCATCAAGAACAAATGTTCCCTCGGGAGGTTGTGTATTTCTGTTTCTGGTTATAGTCATCCGTTCTCTCTGAAGAATATCTGAAGATGTTGTCTCTACATGAGTTTAGACAACAGTCATGAACATTGATATTTCTGCTGATTTCTTTCTTTCTGTCTCTCTCTTTCTTTCTTTCTTTTTTTGGTATAGCATTTATTTAGTGGGTATTGGGAAGGGAATAAGGGTAAGGGGGCTATAGAGGAAAGAGAGAAAGCAGGGGAGGTTGCTTCTTCAGAAGAAGAACAGACAGAGAGAGAAAGAAGTGTAGAGGAGGTGGAAAATCCTTGCCTCAGAGGAGAAGGGGGAGATTGGGAATGGGTGGGGCTTGTCTCTTAAAGGGACAGGGTACCCAGGTGACAGGGCAGGCCAGCAGAGTTATAAATTACAACATTTTCGCCTTTCTCTTATAATAAAAAGGCGAGGAGTTAGGCATGGCAGGTTAAGGGGATGAGGTTGTCAAGTTCTCAAGTCTGCTCCCTGTTTATTTGTGGACATTGGAGTCTTGGGGGACTGGAGAAAGCTGTGATGCCAGTCACAGGGTAGCTGGTTGCTTCACTCCTTTCCAGGATTTGTGGTGTGGAACTGTCCAGTGTCTCTTGGACCTTGCCCTGAGCAGCTAGGCCGTTCATTCCAGTTGATTCTGTCCACAGTCTGGAGATCTTAAAAAAGTTTAGATGAAAGGCAGTTCTTCCGAGTGCTTTGCGCTTTCACTTGAAAAGACAAAACAAATTGTGTATGGATGCTGTTCTGTGCCCATCTGTCTTCTGTCTTTGGAGGAAATGGGGTGCTGCTGTTAGGGGCCAACCTTTTCCTCTGCATTTAGTTGGTGTTGTGTGCAGCGATGAAGTGAGCACAGGAAGTTGGAAAGTGGTCCGAGTCCAGGATTCCCGTACAGCTCAGCCCGACTGCCTGTGGGAAGGCAGGAACACAGAGAAAGCCTGGCTGAGTCATACACCAATGTTATGATCCCTGGCAGGTTCCCTGGTGGGGAGGAGACCACAGGGGGTGGGAGACAGACAGTTATGCCATGCAGATAGAGAGCTTGGGTATAGCGTTTATTTAGTGGGTATTGGGAAGGTTATAAGGGTAAGGGGGTTATGGAGGAAAAAGAGAAAGAGAGAGATAGAGAGGAAGAGGTAGAGGCTGCCTTTTCAGAAGAAGGATGGACAGAGAGAGCCTGCTGATTTCTTCCAGTGGGTTCTATATGCCAAGATTCTGGTGTGTCTGGCAATTAGTAGTGACACAAGACAAACACATGATTCTTGGGCTGCCTTGCTATCAGGTAAGCTAAAAAGCAAATAGAGGAGGAGGGGGAAGAAGGAGGGAGGAAGAAGAGGAGGGAGACTTCACCTAGAGTCACATAGTAATTTAGGTTCAGGAAGGAGAAAGCAGAAGACAAAGTCTTAGATTTTTAACTGCCTCTTGTTGTACCCAGCTGAAGGTCATGATCTCATACCATAGCACATCTTCCCAGTGACCAGCTAGCTCCTGCTAAGCGTATGAACACCACTGAGCCCCTTGCTAAGAAATGCCCAGTTTAAAACACTTCTCAGCCTCTCGCATACACAATTTCTGTTTGGATGCTTGGTTATTTGTGAGAAGTTTTTCTAAAACGGAAGTTCCTGGGTGTCCATAGGAAGACTTCTGTCTGCTCAATTAGTAGGTCCTTAAAGAGGCACAAACTCCCTAAACAAAAGTGTAAATAAGGAGCTTCTACTGAGTTTAAGTTCGCATGTGTTATAACTCCGCAGAAATTCTCCATTTAGAAATTGTATACATTCTCTGATTTGTATTTATCAGAATTCTTCTCCACCCAAAGTCAGGGTCTCACTATATAACTCTGGTTCTCTTAGAACTGACTAAGTAGACCAGGATGGCCTTGAACTCACAGAAATCCTCCTACCTCTGCCTCCTCAGTGCTTATTTACAAAAATTCTTTAGGGTAGCCACAGTGCATTTCGTTGATGCTGGTGTTTGTTTTTGCTTTTTGTTAGTTTTGTCTTCTGAGACAGGGTTTCTTTGTGTAGCCTTGGCTGTCCTGGAACTAGCTGTGTAAACCAGGCTGACCTTGAACTCACAGAGGATCTACCTGCCTCTGCCTCCCAAGTGCTGGGATTAAAGGGGTGCACCGCCATCGCCCAGCTGTGTTTTTATTTATTTGTTTCTAAATGGAAACAGGAATGAGTGATTTCTACAGTCACAATGAAAACCTCCTAAGGTCTTCTGAATTTCCTTTCAGAGCTCTGTCTGATGTCACACGGATCTCGAAAGGAATATACTCTGGAGCCACTTAAGTGAATGACAAGCTAGAATTTTCATGGCCACAAAACTCCTGATGACCTCCTGGGAGCCTTCAGCACGGGGAAGGTTTGTGTTTTAAGCCCATGCAAACTCCGGAGTTCTAACCACTATATAAGCCATCTGCCTAGGAAGCCACCCTGAGACAGGAATTTTACCTCTCCAAGACAGCAAAAGTGTAAAGGTTTAAATAAAACATTGTTATAAGTTTCTGGAAATCCAACAGTAAGGAAATATGCTCAATGTTCCTTTTTCATTCGACTGCCACCAGGGCAAGGTTCGTGAAGAACTGCTTCTGAGCTACCTGGATGGGAACCAACTGGGACAGGACTGAAAATAGCCAGTTCCCCAGTCCTGAAGTACACCTATGGAATTCCTGTAGAGGCTTGATAGTCTGCTGATGTGGGAGTCCCCTCTGTGTGCTGTGAATACCATTAATGAATAAAGAAACTGCTTTGGACCTATAGCAAGGCAGAACTTAGGTAGGCAGGGAAAGCTAAGCTGAATGCTAGGAGAAAGAAGGGCAGAGTCAGGGAGAAGCCATGGATCCTCCACCTGAGACAGACGCTGGGAACATTACCCGGTAAGCCACTGCCACAGATTAATAGAAATGGGTTAAATTAATATGTAAGAGTTAGCCAATAAGAAGCTAGAGCTAATGGGCCAAGCAGTGTTTTAATATGGTTTCTGTGTGATTATTTTGGGTCTACGCAACCAGAAACGAAACAAGCTGCCTGCTGCTACCGTCTGCATCTTGTAATCTCCTCAGGCTCACTTTATGCAAATTAGTGCCAAGAATCGTTGTGCTGAATGTGTTCATTCACAGAAGACAAAAGGGCAACTATGAAGGAGACACCATGAATGAAGCAGATTCAGCCATCTGTCCCAACAACACTCCAGCTATCAGGATATAATGTGAGTTACAGGCACTTTAAAGGGAAACCAAGGAGAAATAATCTATGGGGGATTCATTGGTCACTAGCTACTGCTCCTCATAGGGTCAAAACACCCAACAGAAGCAATGCAAAGGTTTCAAAGAAGACAGCTGGGGTGGTTCGGGTCCACAGTGGCCTGAGCTGGAGGCTGCTGCTATCACATCTTGGTGGATCATGAAACCAAGTGTGTGAGCCAGAGCCAGAAGATGTCACCTTCAAGGAGGACCCCAGAGACCTACTTCTATTAACTACTCTGAGCTTCCACAGTCTCCCAAAACGACACAGTGGGGGAGCAAGTGTTTAAACCCAGCAGAAGCATTGAGTAGGCCCCATTCTAGTTGTGCTCACGTGAATCATTTGACTCTGCTGTATCTTGTTTTCTTCTTTTTTAAATTACAAGTAACACTTGAGCTCTCTTGAGATGTGAAGATTAACTCAGTGACAGTAATAAGTGTGTTGCTATATGCAACTAGAGGCTAATAAAGGAAAGGATTCCAGGGCAAGGCTCGTGTGTGTCATATCCTGTCCCTGAGAATGCTGTCACTTGCATTTTACCTAACGGCAATAGCGCTGATGCTCAGGATTGGCAGCAAATTAGAATAAGTCAGCATTTTTCATGGAAACTAGGTCATGTGGTCTAAGAAAAAGGGGGGGGGACCTTTTACTTTGATTGAAAACCCCGGAGCAGGATCTGCCTCAACCTGCCTGGTTCTAGAAAGTTTTCGTCCTGTTGACAAGCTAATTAGCTCCGTGAGAACTGTAGTCTCTCCAGCTGATCCTAGCAGAGAAAAAAAGCACCTACTACAACCTCTCCTGTCATAGTAGCTGTGGCCCACCGTCCATTTACTGTGCCTCGAAATCTCAACAATATCTGAACCCTGAAACGATTCCTTGCTTGGACTCAGAGACCTAGATTAGGAGCTTTCTAATTAAACTTGTAATTTGGGCTTCAAGCAAATTTTATTTTATTTGTTTTAAAAATCAGCTGAAAGAATTACCCAGGGTCTATGGAACACAGGTGTGTCTCTTGTGGAAAACAGGCCCATGTCTTATGATTATTTTTTTCTCCATTAGTGAAAAAAACCACTTGAACCTTGACTCCTTAACTCTGCTTTTACTCCCAGACCCATAGAAACAAGCACCCCTGACTTGCCCTGCCTACACACACATACCATAATTTTGAAAGCATCTATGAGATACAAATTCAGGTTTTTGAAGCCAAAAATGTCTTCAGAAAATAACTGAATTATTTTCTTTCTTTTCTAAAGCTTTGCTTCAGTGTGCTACCACATCAAATTGTGAAGCCAAATTACACTTTTTTTGTTGTTGTTGTTGTTTTGTGTTTTGTTTTTTGAGACAATAACAGTCCTAGCTGTGTAACAGTCCTAGCTGTCCTGGATCTAGCACTTGTAAACCAGGCTGGCCTCGAGATCACAGAGCTTCACCTGTCCCTGCCTCTGCCTCCCAAGTGCTGGGATTAGAGGTCTGTGCCACCACTACCCAGCCCAAATTACACTTTTAAAGTTTTTGTGCTATAGCCCAGCATAGTGATACATGCCTGCAATCCCAGGACTCGGAACTCTGAGGCAGGAGTTTCCGATCCAACCAGGGATACACAGTAAACAACAAACAAAAGATGAAGAAGGTACTTGTGTTTTTAAAATCTACCCAGGTTGCTTTTTACCCATCACTAGGGGTCTAAGCTAATCAATCCCTTCTTCATAGAACTGCCTTCCCACTTTACAGCTCTGATTCATCCTTGCTACAAATCTGCTGAGCTGGCTTGCAAGCCCAGGAACAGTATCCCATATTGTAGGAGGCTTTTGCCAGCAGACCTTGACCCACGCTGTTAGGAGCCTCACCCACAAAGGTATTGTGAAAGAACCCTGGATCAAGTTGCTCCGTGTATCTATCCTCTTAGGAACAATGGGACGCACTCTGTGATGTCAATGCTATCTCTGGAGACGATAAGACCTTAGATTCTGTAGCGTGTTCTTCAATGTTGCTTTATGGGGTGCACAATAGTAAATGTGTCTAGAGCACAGCTGCCGTCTCTTTTTTTTTTATCATACTTTATGGCAACATCATAAATGTTTCTGGAAAGCTGCAATGGGTGTAGAGGGAACCTGGCAGACACTCAGGGTTTTACAGAAACACATGAACTACCTTGATGATCCGATGGATCAAGAAAACCCTGCTTGTTGGGTATTTCAAAGAACAGCCTTAGTGAAATGAGCTCAGCTGCTGCTGCTGCTTTTTGACAACAGCCGTGAATCATTGATAGAAAAGCATGAGAACCCAGTCAGCAACTTAATTATATATCATTACCTAAGATAATGGCAACATTTTAGGCATGAATTAAACCTTTTGTGGTGGAGTCTTGCATCATTCCACAGAGTTGGTCCAGCCAGTGATTCTAAAAAATCTACAAACAAAGCCCTCACGGTTTATTGTTCATTTAAGAGTGACTGCCACCTTTCTTTGTATATTCATTTTTCAAGACTGCAGGAGGAAGAAAGGACTTCTGTTCTGAAGACAGAAGAACAGCTCTGATGAGGGGTAGGAGGTAACAGTTACATCAGAGAGACTGAAGCCCGCCGCCAGAAATGGGTCAGAACCACGCTATGAAAGCCTAACCTCAGACCCAGGAAACAATTTGCCCTAACCTCTGACCTGACTGTAGGCTTGTCTTTATCCAGGCCTTTTTCTAAGGTAAGAACCAACTTCCTGCTGAGGAGCAGGACCCCAGTTAATCACTCCCCACACTGGTTCTCTGTTCTGAAGCCTGTGCACAACACAGTTGTGAGGGGGAAGTATCACATTCCCTGGAATAATGGTACCAAGCTCCCTTCCCTTGCTTCTCCAGCTAAGTTCTATATGCAATGAAAACAACTTGCAACGATGGGGGGAAACTACAGAAGGGTCATGGAGGTGGACAGGTATCTGGCCGCAAGGTCTTAAGCGTTCCAGTCCTTTTAAACAAACATTGGTCCAAACCACAATCACAGGACATCTGCACTAACCAGACTCAGTCCCCACCAACATCATTAGTTTGACCCATATTGTTTTTTTAAGTTTGTTTTAAAGCAAAAACCATGGTTTGTGGGTTCCTGGTTCCAGCTCTGAGACATCGGAAAGCTCTAGGTGGGCATTTCTTCAGAGCCCCAACCCCAGGTGCTGAGAGGAGCCCATCCTTCCCCGGAAGATGTGGCAGGAACTCCAGCCAATCAGAAACTGGGTCTGCCTGGAGAGGCGGTGCTGCTCAGAAGCTCGCAAATGTGCAAAGATTTAAGTGTATTAGAACTCATAAGCCGTTTTAAGTGGACTTATCTGTGATTTCAGCCATCAATGTTTCTTGGAAAACAGATTTGCAGAGTCTCCTATAAGCCCATTCCTGTCTTCTCACGGTGCTTAGAGTTCTCCCGGGTCAACGCTTCCCTCTGTGGACTTTCATGTGTGGAAAAGGACCACATGGTGTCACAGTTTGTTTTGCCATATTAGTTTGGGGATTCTCCCTCCCCCCCCCCTCTGTGTGTGTGTGTGTGTGTGTGTGTGTGTGTGTGTGTGTGTGTGTGTGTGTGTGTGTTGTGTGTACAGCTGTGGGTGCCTGGAACTCTCTGTGTGAACCACACGGAACTTGAACTCACAGAGATCTACCTGCTTCTGATTCCCAAGTTCTGGAAGTCTATCTTTTTGAGACAGAGACTCGATAGGAAGCCTGGCTGGTTGTTCTACGTATGCTTTATTTGACCTTATGTGTATGTGTGTGTTTGTGCTAACTTTTATTGTGTGGATATTAAATAAAGATGTTTTCTCTTCAGAGCCCTCTTATGTCCTCCAACACTACCCAAGCAATCCCCTCGAAGTTGAAGAAAAGGCGACTGAGAAGCGCAGAGTACTAATAGCAGCCCACTCAACAAGCCACGCACGCTAGGCCACACTGATTATGCTCCCTCTGGGTCTGCCATAAACAAACCGCGGACGGAGCTATAGCATCCTCCACTCTGAGGACAGGCACATCTCCCACTAAAGCGAGGATGGAACTGTCTGCACCCCAGCTCTTATGTTCATGTTATTAAGGGAGATGCGGCTTTTGAAGTCTGTCTGTCCGCATGGGCTTTTTCTGGACATGGTATAGAATTGTTTCGTGATCCTCATTTTCACCGTCCTGTTGTGATTGGCAGGAGAAGGAGAAAGTGGAGCATGTGAGCTCTGGCCTCTTCCACCGTGTGGAACAAAGCACAGCTTTCTCTCTTCCAACTGAAATGGTATTGTTATTTTAGCCTTTTCTCCCAGGCCTGTTTCTCAACTGTAATTATTCTTATTGTGCTTCTTTGGTAACTCCTCGCTCCTCCTCTTGGAACACGGGTTCTCACGGCTAGTATAGGCTCCCGTATCTGTCTACGCTCTATAGGTTTCTTATACGAAGGAAAACCAACTCTTATTTTTTTTAACAATTAATACGTGCTTTCTTGTATAGTTTAACTGCAAACACTCACTTATTAGCCATCCCTCCAAAGTTAATAACTGCTCCATCTATAAGTATTCCTGAGCAATTAAACCTTTTCCACATTTAAATGAGTCTTTATCATTATTGTTTTGTAGCTCATTCAAATTTTTTAAATTTCACTTACCAGGCCCCAAAGTAGACAAAGTTCTATTATAACTGTAACAAGAGCCTGAAGGACACTGAATAGAGTGAAGAGCCAGCCGCTGCGAAACTCCTCTAGGCCTCTAATTATTCCGCCTATATTCGTATTCTTAAATCATAATTTTATTGCAATGATACTATATTGCTAGGTTCATGCGCGATTAGTCACACGTGAAGATTTTGAATTCTAGAATATACAGATTTTGTTTCTTAGTAATATAATATAGACTATTGTGTATTAACTAGTTGTGTATCTATGACTTTCAGTTCACCTCAGTTCAGTGTGTGTGTGTGTGTGTGTGTGTGTGCGCGCGCGCGTGTATGAATGTGTAAGTTTGGAAAGGGATTGTGTGTGGAGGATTGTTTGCTTAGTTATTTTTCACAAATAAACTCTTGCTATATAGCTCAGGCTGGCCTCAACTCGTGATCGTTTCTGCTTCTCACGAGTCCTGGCATTACAGGCTCTGCCGCCACACCCAACTCTATGTTTTTGACTTCTGTTACATTTGTTAGTCTAATCATTCATTCTCAAAAACTGTTTCCATCTTAGACACTACCTCTGCGTTTACTTATGTCCAAGAAAGAGAACTGAGAGGAAGTAGGAGCAATGAGAAGAGAAGGAAATCGTTGTGAAAGTGAAGTTCAGAGTCCGGCCAGTGTGGAAAGTGTTTAAGGAGATGCTATGAAAGCAGAAATGTGCTTATAATTCTCTATGTTAAGAAGACTATGTGAACACAGATATTAAAAAACTAAAGCAATCCTGGACCGACATTTTGTTTATAACACTTTAATATGACTGTAATTTCTAAACTATTGATAACTGTGCCTTGAAAAGTCAAATGCAGTCAGATATAGTGGCCCATACTTGTAATCCCAGCACTCAGGAGCCTGAAACAGGAGGTTGAAAAACTGTGGACAGTTCAAGGCTGGATTGGACACCAGCGTGAAAAATTGCCTCAAAAAAAGAGCGAGACAGATAGAGAGAAATCAATGGATTGTAGTTGGTTGTGTTGGCTTACAACACCATTTTGGAGGCTGAGGTTGAAGAATCATGATTTCAAAGATAGCGTGAGCCACAAAATAGAACCTATCTAAAGCACACACGTACACATTCTTACCAAAATTTTTTTTTCTATTTATTCATTTAATTTCAGTCATCTACAATAAGAATTTGTTCTACTAAGTGATGTTATTAAAAGCTCATGACATTCTCTATTTATTGTTTTGATTTAAATCAATAATTCTCAACATGTGAATCGAGACCCTTTTGAGCAGTGACTGACCATTTTACAGGGGTCACTTAAAACAATCTGCATATCGGAGATTTATATTGCTATTCATAACAGCAAAATTACAGTTAGGAAGTAGCATCGAAAATAATTTTATGGTTGGAGGTCACTACACCATGAGGCCCTGTATTGAGAGCTTGCAGTCTTAGAAAGGTTGAGGACCACCACTGTAAATGGATGAAATGAAGAAAGCGTCATGCTAACTATGTCTCCATGTTGCTGAACTACTCTGACGAAGCAATCGTTTCATTTGAGTCTGAAAGAGGATCACCTGCATGATTTCTTAAAATACAAACTTTTGACAATGCTGAAATTGTACTTTCACTTATGAAATGGAGATGGACTA
Source organism: Ondatra zibethicus (assembly GCA_004026605.1). Lineage (NCBI taxonomy): Eukaryota > Metazoa > Chordata > Mammalia > Rodentia > Cricetidae > Ondatra > Ondatra zibethicus. The sequence continues at coordinate 20,269 of PVIU01004022.1, forward strand.
AATAGTACATTCAATGTTTTCAACATGTGGATAGTGTCTACACAGTCACACCACACTGAACACACCTGTCTCATTGGAAGCACACATTGTATATAGAGAGATGCTGACATTTTGACCTAGTATAGTACAAATTAAAAGACTTCCTACTTTCAGGGAATTGTAAAGAAAGACTGTTCTCCAGTGCGTGGAAAGAGCACTGAAGGAACAAAAGCCTGACTCTAGAACTCTGGTCTCCTCAGCTACCATTCCTACAAATGCAATGGTCTGCTTTTCTGGACTAGGGCTGGGAAGCAATCTTAAGCTACTCATTTTAAAAGATGCTTGACTAGATGACAATGAGTTAAATATGATGCGTATTAAAGCACACATCCAGATCACAGAAGTTGTCTTCTTATAAAACAGTCCTTGGAACTGCTGTTAGAATCCAGTGGTAGGATGCTCAATTAACATGCTCAAGGCACTAGGTTTGATCCCCAGCAAATGGAAATTCTTATGTAACCAGGAACATTAATCTGCTTAAGAACAACTCATTGTGAAGTGATGTCTCATTTGTGTTGAAGCCATTTTATTAGTCTCCAGATTTATGTAGAACTGTTAGATTAAAATACCCTAAGAGCTAACAATAAAATAATATTTGAATAAAGAACTAATTTTTAACAGGGGCTCGGTACTGCATTACATCTCCCCAAATATACCTTCATGAACTATCCCATTCATAAGCATCTCAGAGTTAGCCACAACCACTAAAATGACACTTGTTGAGTTTTAGGTTGGCCCGTGAAGAGGAAGCACTTTCCAAAGACAAGGTTCTGCTTCAATGACAAACGAGGTTTTAGAAGTATTTGCCAAGATGAGATTAATGTAAATATTCTCTAGGCTGGTTGGGTTTCTAGGGACAACAAGATACATGTTGGTTTCTTTAAAACATAAATTAGGATGTAGTAATAGTGCCTGTCCCACCATTTGCTTCTCATCTGAATCCAATGAATGTGAACAATGAAGAAAGAAAAAGAAAATCATTAAAACCTCCTCAGAATGAACACCTTTTCGGTGTCCTACAGAAACTTTATTTAAGGCCTTGTTCATTATGAACCTTGGTTGATGAAATATTCCCTTCTATCTGCCAAACCATAGAGCAACCCTTGTAAAATACGGTGCAGATAAACAGTGGCCGTCTTACATAATGAGATGTACTTGCCAAATGGGAGTAAAAGAAGACAAGAAACCTGCCTCCCACTGAGCAACATGTTCCAGGCCTAGCAAGCCTGAAACGCTACCATCATTCAAGGCACAGTCTGGCTCCCCGCAGAAGCTCAGCTTCATGCTGGGCTACTGGAGAGGAGAACAGGGCCGCAGAGCCTTTCACAGCACAGAGGCAGCCAACGGTCTCCTTTCTCCTGCTGTTGGAGTGTGATGGTAACACAGGCAAAGGGGGATATGATATAGATATGAATAATTTGCATTGGTATGGGTCTTGGTTTATTGATACAAATTTAAGGTCAATCTTGTTGTATGTATATTTCTGCTCTTGATTGAGGTCTTGTGATTGTGTAGTTCATTTAAAAAATGTAATGTATAGTTTAAAAATATAGGTTATTAATAGATAATCGTCTATAATACTCAAACTTGTAGTCATGTTAGTTAGATTTTCTAGGTTTATAAATATATATTTCAGTTAGGTATTCTTCAAATCTTTCAGAGACCTTCGGAATATGGCATTTAAAATCTTTAAGAGGGGCTGGAGAGATGGCTCAGTGGTTGAGAGCACTGACTGCTCTTCCAGAGGACCCAGGTTCAATTCCCAGCACCCACATGGCAGCTCACAACTGTCTGAAGATCCAGTTGAAGGGATTCTGACACCTTCACAGCAATGCACATAAAATAAACCAAAGCACATAAATAAACCATAAAAATATTTTAAAAATAAAATAAAATCTTTAAGAACTTAAGACTTTTTATAACAGTGAGACACATCTGCTCCTGGCAGCACTAAGCTACTTCAAGAAAAAGATGGGCATCAAAGAGGCTCCTTGGCCATTTGGGCAAGAAACTGCTCTTGCCTGGACCGCTTCACTAGACATGCAGTACCCACAGAGAGATGACTAATGACCTTGCCTAAAGGTGAGATGATCCTTCAGGGTTCCTGCTTCATGAAAGAATCTGTGAGACATTCTACAGGACACAAAAGAAAGTAACTAATAAACTGTCAATGTAGTCAAAACTGTCCTTAAAATTCCCTGCTTCATGAAAAAGTCTGCTGGATACTATGGGCCTGTAGGCTAAAGATGGATGCCCCAGTGGTACAAAAGAACTTTGGGTAACTGTCCAGGCAGCAAGATGTCTCTGTCAATTCTAGAGTTTTGAAAGTTGCTTACAACGTACTTCCTATTTACTTAGGTAATAGTATATCCTTCTGGAGTCTTTGATGGAGTTGAAAAAATAGATAGATACTTATAGTTTTCCTAGTTATGTTAAAGATAAAATAGATATAAATATTATAACTATAATTCTTCCTAAAATTTTACTATGTTCAATCCTTCCTTTTTGTTTAAACAGAAAAGGGGAAATGTGTAGTAGATCCTTCTTTCTATGTGTTGTTTATATTGGTTAATGAATAAAGAAACTGCTTTGGCCAACATCAAACTAAATGGAGAGAAACTCCCAGCGATTCCACTGAAATCAGGAATAAGACAAAGTTGTCCACTCTCTCCATATCTATTCAATATAGTTCTTGAGGTCCTAGCTAGAGCAATAAGACACCAAAGGGAGATCAAGGGGATACAAATTGGAAAAGAAGAAGTCAAACTCTCACTGTTTACTGATGATATGATAGTTTACATAAGTGATCCCAAAAATTCTACCAAGGAACTTCTACAACTCATAAACACTTTCAGCATTATAGCAGGATACAAGATTAACTCAAAAAAATCAGTAGCCCTCCTGTACACAGATGATAAAAAGACTGAGGAAGAATTCAGAGAATCAACACCCTTCACAATAGCCACAAATGGCATAAAATATCTTGGAGTAACTTAACCAAACAAGTAGAAGACTTCTATGACAAGAACTTTAAATCTTTGAAGAAAGAAATTGAAGAAGACACCAGAAAGTGGAAAGACCTCCCATGCTCTTGGGTAGGCAGAATTAACATAGTAAAAATGGTAATCTTACCAAAAGCAATCTACAGATTCAATTCAATGCCCATCAAAATCCCAGAAAAATTCTTCAAAGACCTTGAAAGAATGGTACTCAAGTTCATTTGGAAAAGCAAAAAACCCAGGATAGCCAAAACCATCCTGGGCAATAAAAGAAATTCTGGAGGCATCACAATCCCTGACTTCAAACTCTACTACAGAGCTACAGTACTGAAAACAGCCTGGTATTGGCATAAGAACAGACAGGAGGACCAATGGAACAGAATAGAAGACCCGGATATCAATCCACACATCTTCAAACACCTGATCTTTGATAAAGAAGCAAAAAATATCAAATGGAAAAAAAGAAAGCATATTTAACAAGTGGTGCTGGCATAACTGGATATCAACATGTAGAAAAATGAAAATAGACCCATATCTATCACCATGTACAAAACTCAAGTCCAAATGGATCAAAGACCTCAACATAAAGCCAGCTACACTGAACCTCATAGAAGAGAAAGTGGGAAGTACGCTTGAACGCATTGGCACAAGGAACCACTTCCTAAATAGAACCCCAGCAGCACAGACACTGAGAGAAACAATTAGTAAATGGGACCTCCTGAAACTGAAAAGCTTCTGTAAACCAAAGGACACAGTCAACAAGACAAAACGACAGCGTACAAAATGGGAAAAGATCTTCACTAACCCCACATCAGACAGAGGTCTCATCTCCAAAATATACAAAGAACTCAAGAAATTGGACAACAAAAAATCATGTAATCTAATAAAAAAAATGGAGTACAGACCTAAACAGAAAACTCTCAACAGAGGAATCTAAAATGGCTGAAACACACTTAAGGAAATGTTCAACATCCTTAGTCATCAGAGAAATGCAAATCAAAACAACTCTGAGATTCCATCTTACACCTCTAAGAATGGCCAAGATCAAAAACACTGATGACAACTTATGCTGGAGAGGTTGTGGGGAAAAGGGAACACTTCTGCATTGCTGGTGGGAATGCATGCTTGTACAACCCCTTTGGATGTCATTGTGGCAATTTCTTAGAAAATTAGGAAACAACCTTCCTCAAGACCAAGTAATACCACTTTTGGGTATATATCCAAAGGATGCTCAATCGTGCTACAAGGACATGTGCTCAACTATGTTCATAGGAGTATTGTTTGTCATAGCCAGAACCTGGAAAGAACCTAAATGCCCCTCGATCAAAGAATGGATAAAAAAAAAATGTGGTACATTTACACAATGAAGTACTACACAGCAGAAAAAAATAACGACAGCTTGAAATTTGCAGGAAAATGGATGGAGCTAGAAAACATTATTTTGAGTGAGGTAACCCAGACAAAGAAAGACAATTATCACATGTACTCACTCATAGGTGGTTTTTAAACATAAAGCAAAGAAAGCCAGCCTACAAACCACAATCCCAGAGAATTTAGACATCATTGCGAACACTAAGAGAGACTTACATAGATATAATCTACATGGGAAGTAGAAAGTATAAAAAGACACGATCTCCTGAGTAAATTGGGAGCATGGGGACCTTGGGGGAGGGTTGAAGGGAAGAGGGGAGAGGCAGGGAGGGGAGCAGAGAAAAATGTAGAGCTCAATAAATATCATGAAAAAAATAAATAAAATAAAAAAAAAGACAAAAAAAAAACCCAAAAAAGGATACTGTCTTGAAAACACACACGGCGCACACACACATGTACACACACAAAGGTATTTTGCATTTGCTATAAAAATATTCAATTACTATTTGAACAGTCTTGGTTACTAAGATCCATTTTATACAATATTAGCCTCTACTCACACCCCACCATGTCTTTTGAAACAGAATCTTTTATATCCCATACTGGTTTCCAATTCATTGTGTATCCGAGAATGACCTTGAACCCCTCACCTCCTCCCAGTACCTCCCCACTAGATCTCGAGATCACAGAACTGCATTCAATGCCAGCTTTAGAATCCTTCTCTACCTGTTTCAAAAGCACAAACTTTCAATGCAGCCAATAAAAGTTTTTGAAAACAAAATTAGAAAAGTCAAGAAATAAACGCAATACAACAAACAACACCATTTCTTTCCATCATCTTTTCTATTGCTGAATTTGCATTTCTGTGTGGCCTTGAAACTCTGCCTACTTCTGGCTCTTAAGTGCTGAACTCAAAGGTATGTGCCACCACCACTCTTTAACTGTGAACATTTGAGCAAATGCTATGACCCTTCATCGGGTCAGAAAGTATGGCTGAAATTAAGTATATTGCACTCAATATGTTTGTGTTGAACAAGATATAAACACTGTGTGTGTTCATGTGTGATGGGGTCTCATGTCACCCAAGTTGGCCTTGAACTTGCTGTGAGGCTGAGGACTACTTTGAACTCCTGGTCCTCCTGCCTCCACTTCCTAACGTCTGGGATGCTGCCACTCCTGGCTTGGAATTGTAATTATGTGATAATTCACGTAGGCATAGTTAAGTGCTACTTAAAACTGGGTTTTGTTGCCAGGAGAAGTTTACTTGTTTGTTTTGGTTTGGCACTGAGACAGAGTTCCACTAAGCAATCTTGGCAAGCCTTGAACTTGAGATACTTTTGTATCAGCCTCCCCATGTGCCACCATGTTGAGCGAAACCTGATTTTTGAGCAGATCATGACATTCTATTCTCTTAATACGGTACTGTTAAAGGCAATTTGGGGAAAATAGAAACTCTCGAATTCTCTCAAGGCCGATATTAGATCTATCGTATTGACCTCTGTTTGTTTCTTGTTTGTCTGTTTCTATGGTGCTGAGGGTGGAACCTAAGATCTCACTTGTGCTTCACAAGCACTCTGTCACTGGACAGCATCCCTGTGCTGATCCTCTTGACAGAAATATCCATTGAAATGTTTTTCATAATTCTTATTTCTAGATTAGAAAATATGGGGTAGCAGGTTATCTTCGCTCATTCCCCATCTAACTTTTTGAAACAGGTTATCTCAGTGAATGTAGCGCTCCCTGATTCAGCTAAACTACTTGAAGAGCAAGCCCCAGGAACCTCCTGTCTTATCTCTTCAGTACTGTGATTACCAGCTCAAGGCAAGATTTGGAGGTTGGACATTGAACTCAGGCCCCCATGCTCACGTATCAAGCAAGCTCTTTACCAACTAAGCCATCTCCTCAGCACCCTCCCTTCCATTTTGGTTTTTGGTTTTTTTTTTCAAGTTTGGTATTCATTGACTTGTAGAACATTAAAAAAAAAAATACATAGGAATTCCACAAAAGGGAATGGCCAGCAACAGAGGCTATGGTAGCTCACCTCCCATAGTCTCTAGGAGGTCAATGCTTGTGTGCCACCTCTACCCAAGAAGGTTTTCTCCCCCAGGGGAGACCGAGCTCACCTGCCAGTCAGCTTGTCTAAATAGAAAAATAAGAACACAAACCTCTCAGGAAACAGTAGACTGGTTAAGACATGATGGGAGAGCAATCCTTAGAAGCAGGACGATTTCCCAACAACCTCTTCAGTGTTAGCCCATTCCATTCACTAAATAGAAGGGAAGTCTAGGGAAACCCTTGGGAAAAGGCATTCTCACTCTGGGTGTGAACACGGGACGGAAGGCCATGAAGTGACTTGTCCCAGTCCCTCTGTTTCATAAGCTGGTACCATGCTGGCTTAGACATGTTGGCTTCTGACAGGCTCCTGTTATTAACTTTGAGAAGTGTCACAGGGGAACTCACCTTGTCTTCCCTAGCAAATCCAGATATCTTTGTTCTGGAACCACCAGCTGTTTAAAAAAAAAATTGTTAGGTAAGGAAAAGTCAATAATATGTATGCATTCCTTAATGAATATTATTCTCAACAGTCAGGGTAAATGATATATGAGATACTGTTTGCATTGCTTTGAAAATGCCTTATGTTTTTTTAAGTAGTTTGTTTCACATCCATGCATGCACTGAACTACTGTAGAAGATGCAAAGACAAGGGGTTATATTTGGAACCAAACTTGTGGCCTTGTGCATAATGGCAGAAAATCAGAAAATTCCAGTCACAGAAACACCTCTGTAGTCAAACTACTATAAGCTGCCCAGTATATTTAAGGGACATACACACAATGGTGTTTTGTTTTGTTTTTATTTTTGTTTTCTCCCAAGGCCCTTTTATTACCACATTGCAAATTAGTAGCAAAACAGAAGGGGAAACCAGAGGCTCAAATGGTCGGCTCAGAAAGCTCCCGACTCTCAGAATAGTCTCCCTAAAACTGGGTCCATTTTTCAGAAGTGACGACTTTCCTGGGGCGGAGACTGCAGTGCAGAAAGCCTGGAATTCCTGACCAAGGCTCCAAAAAGATCACCTTTCCTTTTACAACTTTGTTTTGAACATCCCCGAGTGGCACGGAGAATGTTCAGAGCAGCCTGTTGCTGTTGCCCAGGTTTCTCTCGTTTCCTTCCGGGTTAACCTGAAGCCGGATTTCAGCGAGCCTGTGTGCTATCCGCATTGGATTCCAGGCTTTTCCTTCCATGTGGCAGCCAGAGTGCCAGCGTTCTTGCTGATTCACTGGGACAGGCTAGAAGGGCGCAAGGCAGAGACCAGTGGAAACAGGGCCTGGAGCTCATCGTAAGCCCCAGCTTTGTGTAAGCTCGGCCGAAGCTTTTGGACTTTCTCATCAGCTTCTTCATCGACAAAACGGGGATCAGCCTGGTATTAGAGCACTTAACTTTGTTTTCTCTGGCGAAGTGCTTTGAAGATGAGAAGAGCTGCGTTTATTTTGTTTAGCAGCATAAATTAATGGGGTCAGAAACATGACACATCCTCTGTTTGGTGGCACTTCTTGATTTACTTGCCCTGCCTATCCCATTGCTTACACGGTCCAGTTCGTCCCAGCTTGTCGCTGATGACTATCTCTAGGTGACTTTACTTTCAGGATTTAAACTCAAAACCTTGATTTGAGCAAACAAGGTAGGCTTTAAGGAATGTTACAGTCATCTGTCTCTAGGTAGATTGTTGTGTCATACCCCAGGGAAGCTGGCCACAGACTTCCTTACATTCTTCTTAAGGTCTGTTAGAGAGCTCGAAGTAACAACTATGACAATTAGAGAATCAAAATTGCTAACTTTCTCGGATTTTAATTAGAAAAGTCTGAATTTGACTAATTCCTGGAGTATCTCACCTTTCACCAAGGCTCAAGATAATTATATGCTTATCAAGTAAAGCATAAACAGGCTTACTTGATTTTGTTTTTTTGGAAAAAAAATACATTGTATATTTTATATGTGCGTCTGGGTGTATGCACATGTGTACATGAGCTCATGCACACCCTACCCCCTGGAACTGGAGGTACGATTGGTTGTGAGCTGCCCTGTGGTGCTGGGAACCCCACCCTGGCCCTCGGCAAGAGTAACAAGTGTTCTTAAGTGCTGAGCTGTTTCTGGGGCGCACAAAACTTATGTCTGTTCTCAGCGACCACTTGAGTTTTGTCTGATACATGATCACATAGCACTCGAAACACATATTTGTAGTTCAAATTGTTTTGAATATGCTGAATAAAAACCACGAAGATCGTTGGTTTTATCTTGTCACATTCTTTGCCAGGTTCATAATATCTCAGCTAAGAATCAGAAGAAATAATTGTTATAAAATGTACTTGGTCCAGGCCTGGTGCCACACCCTTTAACTACAGTACTTCAGAAGCAGAGGAAGGCCGACCTCTGTGAGTTCTAGGTACCCTTGTCTACATGTCAAGTTCCAGTCAACTAGGGCTACAGAATAAGGTCCTGTCTTAAAACAAAGAAAGAAACGAAAGTGTACTTGACGTCACTGTGGTGGCTGTAGCAGTTTGGAGGGAGTGGCAAGAAGATCAATTGTTTCAGGCCATCCTCACCTACATTAGAAATTAGAGACCAGCCTAATGTGCATAAAACAAACAAATGAATAAACAGGAAATGGGGCCAGAGAGATGGCTCAACAGTGAAGGTGTCAGATCCCCTGGGAACTGGAGTTACAGACAGTTTGGAGCTATCCTGTGGGTGCTGGGAATTGAACCAGATCCTCTGGAAGAACAGCCAGTGCTCTTAACTGCTGAGCCATCTCTCAGATTCATAAAGTGTGTTTTGTTTTGTTTTTTCTTTTAGTCATCAAAAGTTGCTTCAAATATAAGTTTAGGAAATTGCCCAAAAAATAAAATTCAAAAGAGATAAGAATTTAGTTTTCTTGCCCCTGGCGGTGGTGGCACGCGCCTTTAATCCCAGCACTCCACTGCAGAGGCAGGTGGATCTCTGTGGGCTCAAGGTCAGCCTGATTTACAGAGTGAGTTTCAGGACCTGCTCCGAGCTACACAGAGAAACCCTGTCTGGGGGGAGGGGGGTGGAAGGAATTTAGTTTTCCTAATTTGGGAACTGTTGTCCTACAATTTCTCTAGACATTTTAGCCAACATTGTATTAACTTTGGACAGACCAAAAAAAAATCAATCATAATTACATTTTCTATAAAGTAGGGGTATATATATATATATATATATATATTTGTAAATATCCTTTCCATTGCTTGAGTGACAATTCTGTTGGGACAGTGTTCTACAGCAATTTGGCTCAGTTAGTATATCCACATGTTTGGTCACACAGTAGTCTAGATTTTAGGTCATAAAGTCAGTTTTTAGATGTGATTAGGAGTTAAGCCAGTGAACTTTAAATTAACAGATTAGCCTTCCTGATGCGCCCAGGCTTACATTAGATGCTTTTCTCATAGCTATGATTAAAATCCCTGAGAAGAGTGACTTAGCGGAAGAAAGCTTTCTTTTGGCTTATACTCTGAAAGGGTATGATCCAGCACTGTGAGGAAGACACAGCAGAATTCCTGGCAAGCAGGAATGTGTGGACATTCCTTCTCATCTCTGCACCAGGAAGATGAGAGCTTGTGCCCAACCAGGTCAGACTGGAGGTCCCAGAGTCCACCTCCTAGCAAACCCACTTCCTACAAATTCCACAAATTCCTGAAACAGCTCCCAGCTAGGGCCCAATTGTTTGGACCTATCAGACTACAGGGAGACTTCCTACTCAAACAGCAGATGCGCCCAAGCCCTATTGGCTCTGTCCTGTTTTCCCGGAGAGCCATGAGTAGCAAAGCTGCCTTTTCGTCGTCCCTTTTTCCCTTGGAGTTTTCCTCTTGGCCTTCACCTCTCCACACCTCCTTGGATGACGCTGAATCCATAAGTGGTTAAGAAGCATAGACCCAGGAGAACAGAAGGGAACATCAAAGACATGAGGAGGTAAGGTGTAATTGTGCTTATGCCTTGGCTGTTTATGGACCAGCAACCCGTGGCCTTGGTTGTCTTTATGGAACGACATCGTGCATCACCAATAGAAGAGAAAAAGATGAAGGTGACACAGGCAGTGAGATCTATACAGAGAAGAACAAAACACAGTTGAATACAAACACACTCTTGGTGCTCGTGGGAATCACACAGGTTTTCAAAATTGTCATAGACTTTTAATATCGCAATTGATTTCAAATCACAGACTTCATTCGTTTGCTGCATAGCCCATGTGAAATAAACGTTTTGTGCCTTGGGGAAAAGCTTATATCCTCGCACAATCAGAGTGACTGCTGCAATGGCTGAGCTTCTCTTGGGCTCCTTGAGAAGAAGAGTGTCACACTAGGAAGCCCGCCAATATCTCAAGATCAGAGGCTCTCAGCTCATCACGTTAAAGGACTGTCCAGAACGGCTGTCTCTGTGTGCCATCATTCCTTTGTGATTACTCTGATCAGCTGTGCTGAGGCTCAATTTTATAGACAGTAATACAAAGCCAAGGCAAACCCAAGGCTAGAGATCAAAGACTTGAAAATTTCCTGCTCTCCCTAAGTGTGGTGGTTCATGTCTACAATCCCAGCACCTGGGAGGTTGCAGCAGGAGGATTTCCATAAGTTTAAAGCAAGCCTCAGTTATATATTGAATACCAAGTCAGCTGCCGACCACGGCATGACCCTATCTCAACTACTACCCTCCCACCTGCCCTCACACCCCACCAGAAAAAAAGGCAAACAAAAATCCTTCCCACCTTCTACAGCCTCTAGAATAATGCAGAGAGCACTGAGTGAGGACTGGGTTTGGACATCGCAAAAATTCCTCCCAGTACTCAAATATGCAGATTTGAACCTTGCGTAGCAGGTCAGAAAAGGTCAGCCAGCAAAGGCCGCACAAATTGAGTAGCAACATTTTCCCAAATGAACCAGTCTACATCCATGCACATGTGTGTGCAAACTTTCATGGTGAAGCAAACAATTCTTCTCGGTATAAGAGGGGTCTGGTGTTTGGCACCAGCTTGAAGTGGAATGCTAGAATGTCTCTCCCAAACATTCTCAAAGCTCATGTTGAAAACATGGTTTTGAATACACAGCGAAAAGAATTTAACTCACTGTGGTTGTTTTAATGAGATATCTCCCATAGTCCAGGCATTTAAATACTTAGTTCCTAGTTGGTAACTGTTTGGGGAGGCTTAGGAAGTGTGGCCTTGCCATTTTAACTCATTCTGTCTGCTTCTTGTTTATGGTTAGAGATGTGAGCCCTCAGCTCTCAGCTTCCGGCTCCAGTTGCCAAGTCTGCCAGCTGCTGTCTCCCTTGTGATAGTGATGGGCTCTTATCCCACTGGAACCATAAACCCTAAATCAACTGTTTCCAACCTGTGGCACCCCCCCTTGGGGATCAAGTGACTCTTTCAAAGGGATCAACTAAGGTCATCAGAAAGCACAGATATTACGATTCATAACAATAGCAAAATTGCAGTTATGAAATAGCAGCGATAATAATTTTGTGGTTGTGGTCACTACAATACGAGGAACTGTATTAAGGGGTCACAGCCCCAGGAAGGTTGAGAACCACTGTAACCCTTTCTTCTATAAGTTGCCTTGATTATGGTGTTTAGTCACAGCAATAACAAAGGAACAGATACACCAGTGCTTCCAAATTCTCATTCAGAGCTGCCCCATGTAAGTCTCCAAATAAGTCAAAGCGAGAGGCTTGACTCTAAATGAAGGTGGAACCAAAACCAAAATTGGCCAAAGCCTACAGCACTCAAGAGGAAAGGAAGAGCTTTCCTGGTGGCATTTGCGTGCATACCAAACACCTTTATCACGTCTGGTCTTGAAATGTGGTACTCTTGTTGAATTGGTACAATGGCCAATGTAAGGCCAGTCTTTCAGTAATATTTCTACACCACATTATAAACAAGCCAACATGGCTAAGCAGTTGCTTATTTCTATAAATTCAAAAAGGAAATAAAGATAATCATTTTTTGCATAATTATTTACATAGTATATACCAAAACTATTATGTTTGGCTCACAATAGGCAAGCTTTGTTGATTTCATTCGGGTATTTTTTTTTCTTCAAGCAAAAATAGAATATATCTTTATGTGGTACAGATAAATTTTAAAAAGGCATACCAGTTTGGGACTTGACTAAAATATACTTCAATGAGAGTGAGTGTTTCTACCATGTGTTTTCTGAGAACCGTGGTGCCTTTAACTAGTACGCTGCCAACAGGAGGAGCAGCTGGAGGAATGACTAAATTACCCATCAGCCTCTAGCCCAATCAGCAGGGCAAGAGCATTGACCTGCTTCTCCAGAAGAGGTCAACTAAGATGTTTGTTGCTCAGCTGGCAGACAGCTTGACTCCCAGCACTAAAGCAACATAGTGTGGTTGCATAAAACTATAATCCCAGGTCTCAGGAAGTGGAGGTAGGAGGATCATCCTCAGGAACATGTTGAATTTGAGGTCTACCTGTTGTTTGTTTTGAAACCCTGTCTCAAAATAAAGGGGAAGGGGCAGAGCAGCTCAGCAGGTAAAGGTGCTGTCGCCGAGCCAAGACCTGAGTTTGAGACCCAGTCCCCACACGGTAAGAGACAAAACCAACTCCCATTCTGTCTCCATAGCACATTTGTGCTCTCTCTCTCTCTCTCTCTCTCTCTCTCTCTCTCTCTCTCTCTCTCTCTCTCACACACACACACACACACACACACAAATAAATGTAATTTTAAAATAACTTGAAGGAAAAAGACAATCTAAGACTTGAGAGATGGTTCAGAGATGAAGAGAACTTCCAGACCCTTTGATGGAGATGTCAGTGCACCTTACTACATCCCACTGACCAGCAAATGACATGCTCCTGAAGTCAGGATACAGCTGAGCGCTGGGATTTAGTCTAGTGTTATCATACTTTCCCCTTATAAAGGCACAGAAAATACCAGAGCAGTGGTGGCACATGCCTTTAATCCCAGCACTTGGGAGGCATAGGCAGGCAGATCTCTGTGAGTTCAAGGTTAGCCTGGTCTACAGAGTTCCAGGACAGCCACAGCTAAACAGAGAAACCCTGTCTCAAGAAAAAAAAAAAAAAAGACAGAGAGAAAGAAAAGAGCAGATGGCACAAAGATACAAAAGTATTACTCAAAGGTTATAGCAGCTTAGATTGTCATTAAATTAAAACTCCATTTGTTCAGTCTACTGGAATTTTTATTTTATTTATTTAAAGACAGGTTCTCACTATGTAGCGCCAGCTGACTGGAACTCACTATGTAGATTGTAGATAGACTGGGATAGAACTCCGAAATCCACCTATTTCTGCCTCCTGATTGCTGGAAATTAAAGCCATGTGAATGTTGTATTTTTTTAATTAATCATTTTCTTTCACTGAGTTAGGGTCTTGGTATGCAACCCAAGTTAGCCTCTGCCTCCCAAGTACTGGAATTACAGTCATGAACCATCCATCATTCATGCCTGGCCTTACAACAACATATTTACCACGTTTTTATCACTCAACTTTTTACTCATTGTTATGTATATTTTCAGATATATTAATATATTTTAGGCATCTCACTATATTTGCACTTAGATTCATATGTGGATCCTTATAAAAATGTCATGTGATCTTTGCTGAGGTCTCATTTCACAAATGAAAAGCACTGCAACTCACAGAGACTGAGTGATGCATGCAATGAGCAACAGTGGGGCTGTGTAGGAGTCTGAAGCATCTCAGACCCTGAGCTCACCTGTGCTTTTCTCAATGACTGCTTCCGTATTTAGAGTTTGGTAAGGTCTTTCAGCCTCACTTATTTCTAAGCTCTTAAAGGAACTGCTAGACTTCATACGAAACTTAGAGTTCTGCCAATGGCCAATTATGTTCTTTTTAAACAACGTTTTTATATATTCTTCATTAGTTGCACATGCATAAAAACTTGATCGTATCCATCTCTAATACCCTCTTCCTATTCCCCCTAAGGCCTTTCAACTCCATGCCTTCTTTTTGCTTTTTGTGACCCAGTGAGTCTCGTTAGCCCTGCCCTCATGCACGTGACTTTGAGACTACTACTGCATGTCATGGACAATCCCCCCCGAAATCATACCCCATCCACCAGCACCTGGTGACTGTCAATACCTAGGGGTAAGGCTCCATGAGCCTCTTCCCCACGTGTGCTAGAATTCTGACCAGCTGGATCTTGAGCAGGTAACCCCAATTGCTCTGAGTTCATGAGTGTGACAGCCATGCCCCATCAAGAAGACAACATTTTCCAACACTTCTCTCCACCCTCTGGCTCTTACATTCTTTCAGATCCTGCTTCCAGGACATTCCTTTGAGCCTTGGGGGAGAGGCACAGGATTAATACAGATGTTCTCTTCAGGGCTGTATGTTCCTTTAAAAAGAATAATACAAATATTTAGGTTTCATGGCATTTGACAAACAAAATTTGTTTTGTTTCTTTCTCTTTCGCTCTAGTCCCTCTTCTTTCTTTATGTCCTTAAAGGAAGTAAAAGATGGTCTTTAGTTTTGGTTTTGTATTTTTTTGTTTTATTTTGGTTATTCTTTTGTTTTTATTTGTTTGTTTTCAATTTATATGTTTTGGGGGTTTTTGAGTATTTGTTTTGTTTTTCTCTTTTTTTGTTGTTTTGAAACAGAGTCTCATTATGGAGCCTGAAATTTCCTCAAACTTGTAATGCTGCTACTTTTCTCTCCTGTGTGCTGGGTTGACAGCCTGCCCCACCAGGCTTGGCTGTACAAAGGTCTTGACCCAGTTAAGAGCTATGCTGATGTTTATTCCGAGGAAGCAGGGAGTTTTAAAACTGTCAGACACACACTGAAAGGAAACAACCTTGTGCATTAAAGTATTTGTAGGTCTCCCTCTTTATCACTGTTTTGTTGCTATAACCAGACAACATGACCACGGCAGCTCTTTCAAAAGAAAGCATTTCATTGGAAGCCTGCATACAGTTTCAAAGGATGAGTCCATTCTTGTCATGGTGGGTACTATGGCATCATGCAGGTATGGTGTTGGAAACATAGCTGAGGACTACATCCTGATAGGTAGACAGAAAGAGAGAGGGCACCAGTGCCTTGCATGAGCTTTTGAAACCTCAAAGCTAAGCCACAAAGACACACTTCCTCCAATGAGGTCACAGTTCCTAATCCTTCTAATCCTTTCAAATAGTATTTCCTGGTGACTAAGCATTTAAATATATGAGCCTATGGGAAATATTCTTTTGCAAGTCACCAAAGTCTCCATATCCCTTAGTGTCATTGGCATTGGATACAGAATGGTATGATAATAAGGTATATCTTTCATACATTTGGCGTTGTTACTGGCTACTATGTTTTTCTTGTTTTTGATCCTTGTTTTGGTTTAGTTTTGTTTTTTCAGGTAGTGTCTCAGTTTGACCTTGAACTCCTGCCCTTTTACCTCCATCTCCCCTGTTTTGGGATGTACCACTACACCCAGATTTTTTTTCCCCCCTTCAGTGCTAATAATTGAATCTAGAGTCTCAAGCACACTAGATAAGATCTTTACCAGAGAACAACATGCTCAGCCCCCTAAAATGTGAAAATTAGGGGGGAGAAGTTACAGAATATTATTGAAAGAGCTCTAGGTTCTTATTTGAACTTTACACCCAACTCCATTATTCAAATGAGGAATCAAAACCAACTTTTTCACTTTTATATCTAAACAGGGAAGAAATTTTATATATTTGCTCTCTCCTACTCAAATAGATTTTATAGAGAAATGAAATGACCTACTAGGTGCTTTTAACTGATCAAGTTGTTTTAATAAATGTATTCTGTATTCCCCAACTCTCTTCACCTTTTCTAGAAAGAGCCTAAGAATATTTTTGAAGGCTACTAGCTGTAAATATGATGTTATTCCTTGCTTGCTATGGAAGACACACCCCAGATGTCTGTGGTATTATTTCACCAGGGTTATTTTCTTTTCCTTGTGGGTTATCATTTCCCACCAACCAGAGCTTGCCCTTTTATTTTCCAAACCAAACTCTGCCAAACAATTTTGAAAGACCTGACATTGTGTTTGAGGCATGCTTTGGCTTGAAAGTTAAATCCCATCTGAATTCTTTTTGTTTGCCCAAGGAAGGAGTGAAGCTCATGTGAACACAAAGTGAGCGACAGAGCCTAGACAGCTGTTCTTACACATCTGCTTGAATGCATCCAAGAAGTTGCATAAAGGAAACAAATAGTTTTATTTCATATTTGTTTGGAATTATTCTAGCATATAAGAGAAATATTATTTTTAACTAACAAAGTGTAAAAGTAGAAGATGAGACCTAAACACTCAGTGTGTGTGTGTGTTATCATAAATCTACAGTATTATTAAAATACAGTAAATAAATTTTTAGGTGGGATAAATCTAAGGATGAGCGATAAATTTCTATCTTTTCAATGAACTGTAAGTGACTATGATAGTCAATATAAATACATATTTGGGGTTTAGAAGTATTAACAATGTAGCCAGGCATGATGGTATATACTTTTAATGTCAATACTCAATAGACAGAGGCAGAAGTACTTAAAGATTGAAGTCAGCCTGGACAAAAAAAAAAAATGGGGAAGAAAGAAAAAGAAATAATGACAATATAGAAGCTGTTTACTGAGTGCCCAGTCTAGATAGCAAGGAAAGCACTCTACACACTTTATCTCAGTCAGGCATCACAAACTCTGGCTCAGAATGTTTGTGGAGCCCAGATGTAGTGGCACACATCTTTAACCCAGCACTCAGAGGCAGAGGCAAGTGTACCTCTGTAAGTATGAGTCCAGCCTCTTCTACATAGATTGTTATAGGACATCTCAGGGCTACATAGTCTCAAAGAAAGAAAGAAAGGAAAGCAGGATGGGAGAAAAGAAAGAAAGTTATTTTATGGAACCACCAAGCAAACAAGAGATGAGCCACTGTTCAAACTCAGTTCTTCATTTCTGGGAACATGCGTGTGAAGGAGAAATTCAGATACACCTTTGACTCTATCACTAAAAAGGCTAATGCAGGAAGATTGGGAATTCTAGGTCAGCCTGGACTCCATAGAAATATCTTCTCTCAAACTGCAACCAACATTCTTCCAAAATATGAAATTTTAAATAGTATACAAGTTCTACATGAGTTAATCAAATATATATTAATTATATATGTATGATTGTCCTAGTTAGTTTGTGTTAACTTGATACAAGCTTAGGCCATTTGAGAAGAAGAAATCTCACTGAAAAATAGCCTCAGTAAGAATGGACTATAGGCAAACTGTTGGAGAGCTTTCTTAATTAATGACTGATGTGAACGGACCCAGCCCCTTTGGATGGGGCCACTCCCAGGCTGATGGTCTTCAGTTATATAAGAAAGTGAGATGAGCAAACCGTGAGGAGCAAGCCAGTAAGCCGCACCTTTCCGTGGTCTCTGTTTCAGTTATTGCTCTAGGTTCTTGAGTTCCTACCCTGACATCCCTCAATGATGGACTATAAGCTGTAATATGAAAGAAACCCTTTCCTCCCCAAGTTTTGGTCATGGTCCTTATCACAGTGATGGAAACCTAATTAAACTAATTTTACATGTGATTTTACTTATTGTACATAAAGCGTTCATTATGATATTTTCATGTGTGTATATATTGTGGTTTGATTAAGAACGGCCCCCAGAGGCTCATATATTTGAATTACCTAGTCACCAGGGAGTGGAACTGTTTAAAAGGATTAGAAAGATTAGGAGGTGTGACCTTGTTGGTGTAGGGGTGAACTTAGAGGAAGTATGTCACTTAGGAGTGGGCTTAAAGGTTTTAAAAACCCACCCCAAACATGGCCTCTCTCTGGCTGCTGCCAGTATACAGGATGTAAAGCTCTCAGCCACTTCTCCTGTGCCATGGGTGCTTCCAAGCTCCCTGCCTTGATGATAATGGACTAAACCTTTGAAACTGTAAGCAAGCCCCCACCAAACTAAATACTTTTTTTTAATGAGTTTTCTTGGTCATGGTGTCTCTTCACAGCAATAGAACAGTAACTAACACAGTATATCACAAATTTCATCACCTTGACTGCCCATTACCTTCACTTTTCTCTCTCCCATTCCACCTAATTTCTCTTCCACCTGGCCCCACCTGATGCTTTCAGACCTTTCTTTAAAAAAAAAAAAAAAAAAAAAAGACCCAAGACCCAGCGAGTTTTGTTAAGGTTGCTCATAGCAAAAAGTGTGAGAGGTTGTTCACAGGAGCACGGTCACACTACCAATAGTTACACACTCTCTTCTCCAGCATCCATTAAATGACTCTAGGTCCTCAAATGGGGATAAGGCTTTGTGAGCCCTTTCCCTCCTCCATGAGAGATTTTTGCTTGATTTGAACTCATGAAAATCTTGTACCCGGTGGTGGGGGGCACACCTTTAATCCCAACACTCAGGAGTCAGAGGCAGGAGGATTTCTGTGAGTTCGAGGCCAGCCTGGTCTACAAATCAAGTTCCAGGTTGAGTCCCAGAACAACCAGATTTACACAGAGAAACCCTGACTTAACAAAATAAAACAAACAAAAAACCCAAAACCAAAAGCGAAAAACCAACCAAACAAACAAAATAGTGATAAAACACAATCCTTTCTTTTCCCTTAGTGTACAACTGAGGAGATAAACACAGGCATAAAAACACATCAAGCATCCATGAATCTCCAGATATAGTTCTGAGGGTTATATGTTAGCTCATTTAATATTCACATAACTTTATAAGCATTGTGTTCTGCTTCATTTGCAATTATAAAACTGAAGCCTACAGCAAGAAAGCAAATTGCCCAGGATCACAAAGTATGAAAATATAAAATAATGATTTGAACCCAGAACTCCAAAATATATATATTTACCATCCCTTCTGAAGCACTTTAGGAAGAATAGATTGTACAGATAAGAAATGCCAATACTGATGAATATAAGCAGCACTCCATGTGCCCCCTCCTTAATTCACATCTTAAAATACTTTTGTTTGTGACAGCATGACAGGAAAATTTTTATAACAAAATACTTAATATAAAAATAAATCTAAGCACTTGTTTTAAATAAAGGTGCTTTCCTAGCACTCGCTGTTTCGGAAACCTGGTGGTTTGAATTGGGTAGGTTTTTTGCCCTCTTCATTTGTTTGAACCACCTTAAGACCTTAGTGGTTGGATTTGTTTTACTTAAAGCAGTCACCTAACAGAGCCAATACTAATGAAGGGCCCACTTTAACATATGCCCAGGACTGAAGATGCAGGAAGAGATTCAGAAACTCAAGTGTGATGTAAATTCTCCCCTTTCTTGCAGTCATCTCTTATTCAGCCTCTGCTGCAGAGCATTCATGAATCTATACCTGCTGACTACAGCCAGGTCTGGAAATCCTGCCCCACTATACAATAAAGAACAATGGATGATTTTATCTAACGTTATCTCCAACGATGAAAATGTCTTACAACATACCTCCTTGTTGTAAGCTGTCAAGCTAACGTTGTTGAATCTGCCCAAGGGGAATAACAAATGGCCCTTTCCTTAAGCCATTAAGATATTCATTGACTAGATAAGGCAATCTGAATCACTGGAAGAAGTGAGCAATGTGTTTTAACTGCTCCTGTCTCTGCCTTCTACAAAGTGCACAGCCAAAGAGAACACTGGGGAAACAGCCATGGAAATTTTCTCCATGACAAAGCCTAGAACAAGGATGTGGTGTGTTCTTCGATGCATCATCGAAGAAGGAAACTACTTTCCTACATTGCTTAAGCTAGTTTACATATTTATTTCCTCACCACGATGATAACACAAAAACGCATATATTAGAACCTGTCACACCGCTGCACAAACTAAGTCTTAACAAAACATTTTACTTTTAGATCCTTGTAGAAAACCATCCCTAGCTTTCCTGAAACCCCTCCAACAATGATGCTATCCTGTGCACTTTTCAAGTACCAAGGTCTTTTAAGATTTTGAATTTTTATTTATTTGTTTGCTTGTTTGTTTTGAGACAGGAGTTTACCACCTTACCCAAACTGCTTTAACTTCACTCTGTAACCCAGGCAGACCTTGAAATAGTGATCCTTCTGCTTCAAGCCTACAAGTGACTAAGATTACAGGCTAGCACCCCAGGCCAAGGCTGAGTTTTAAAATTCACCCTCTTAAAGTTAACCTTCAAAATTTTTACCAAAGCAGATATAGTGGCTCATGGCTATAATCCTATAACCCAGGGAGGTGGGTGTAGGAAGATCAAGAGTTCAAAGCCAGTCTGATTTTACTCAGAAAACACAGACACAAACACACAGAAAGAAAGAAAGAAAAAAAGAAAGAAAGAAAGGAAGGAAGGAAGGAAGGAAGGAAGGAAGGAAGGAAGGAAGGAAAATGTTACCACATTTCTTCGTTCTTTATAGCTGTTGATTGTTTTGGACAACTTTAGAGAAAATTGTCAACAAAGTGCATATTGCATTAATTAGCTTGCAAGTACCCCATACTAAATAAACTATTTGCTGTTTAACCATAGGCATGGAGGGAAGATGACAAAATCCTATGTAATTGTTAATATTAATCTTGTCTTGACAGGATCTAAAATCACCCAAAGGACAAATTTCTGGCCATGTCTGTTTCTGGATTGGGATAAGACAGGAAGACCCCACCCTAAATGTGGATGGTGCCTTTCCAAGGCCTACGAACCCAGACTGAATAGAAAAAAAGAAAGCTGTCTGAGCACCAGTGCTCACCACTCTCTGTGTCCTGACTAGAGATGCAACATGACCAGCTGGCTCACTCTCCAGCTTCCGTGACTTCTGCACAATGATGGGTCACCTTGGAACCCTGAGGCACACTGAAGCATCCCTTTGTATGTTGCTTCCGTCAAGGATTTTATCACAGCCACAAGAAAACTAATTCATCTTATTCACACCGCAGGAAAAAGGCAGCTGCTAAAAAGAAAGATGGCTTAGCTAGTGCTCGACAAAAACTGGATTGCAGCCGGGCAGTGGTAGCCCACCCTCTCATCTCAGCACTCAGGAGGCAGAGGCAGGCAGATCTCTGAGAGTTTGAGGCAGCCTAGTCTACAAAGCAAGTCCCAGGATAGCCAGGACTCTTTCACAGAGAAACCCTGTCTTGAAAAAAACAAAAGCAAACAAAACAAAAATTGGATTGCAGCTTGAACCCCTAGTCTCTCTCCTCTGGATGATCTTTGCTTACCCTCAAATGCATTAAGAGATTTAATACTAAATTTCAAAATGAATTTGAGGCCTAAGTGTAACGGCACACACATCTAATGCTGGCATTCAGGAAGAAGACAGGTGGATCTCTGAGCTTCAAGCCGTCCTGGTCTACACAGTTCCAGGCCAGTCAGGACTACACAGTGCTACCCTAATAAATAAATAGATTAAAAAGAAAAAGAATTTGGGGGCCTTGGGTGTAGCTCAGTAGAAGAGCACCTTACCAGAAAGCCAAGAAGCCTCCTTGGGTTTAATTCTCAGCAATCCCCACTCTCACTCCCCAAAGGAGAGAATTTTTGCAGAAGTCAAGAATTCCATAGAGAAACTCTACATTGTGAAGATTGCTATTGACAGCAAGGCTAGGATGTCCCTGAGTTCCTCAGGACTGGCCTGTCCTTTGCTCAAACTGTCACCTGCCCTGTCCAGAAATGCCTCTGTGCCTGTGGGTCATGGCTATGGAGGGAACTGAACTGCAGCCCAGAACCGGTTAGGGCTAGCTGGCTGTCCCTGAAAACAGTGTAAAGGTCATTTTCATTTTTACTGAGCAGCACTTGAGCACTGATGAGAGGCAAAATTAGTAAAATTGTTTTGTAGTCTTGCTTGGCCCCCTACTCATACGTATCCCAGGCTAACCTTAAACTCACAATAATTCTCCCGCCTCAGCCGACCAAGCACTGGCATTCCAGGTGAGTATCCTCTCACCCCTGGGAACTGGTGCATTTCTAACAGCAGCGGTTTCATAGCTTCCCAAGGTGCAAATTCATTTTGTGTCCTAAGGTGGTGTGTTATCATCTCTGAGCTCTCACCAAAAGCAGAGTGTGGAAGCCGGGCCCAAAGATACACATCAGTAATACAGCCCTTGGGAGGTGAGACCAAAGATGACACTGACAACCAGGCTGGCTACATAACACTATGAGACAGGATCGCAAACAAAAGAAGAGAAAAGAAAAGCCGGGCAGTGGTGGCGCAGGCTTTTGATACCAGCACTTGGGAGGCAGAGGCAGGGGGGGGATCTCTGAGTTCAAGGCTAGCCTGGGCTACAGGGTGAGTCCCAGGACAGGCTCCAAAGCTACACAGAGAAACTGTCACAGACAGGGGCTGGAGTGATGGCTCAGAGGTTAAGAGCATTGGCTGCTCTTCCAGAGGTCCTGAGTTCAATTCCTAGCAACCACATGGTGGCTCACAACCATCTGTAATGAGATCTGGTGTCCTCTTCTGGCCTGCAGGCATACATGCAGACAGAACACTGTACATACATAATGAATGAATAAATAGATATTTAAAAATAGAAAAAGAAAAAGAAATAAATAAATAGAAAGAAACAAAAGAAAGAAAAAGGTGACCTGTGACTGTTTGCTCTTGAAATGAAAAGATAAATCAGAATTGAAAACACAAAATCAAAGTGCAGCCTGTTCTGGGACAACTTCACAGTTCTAGTTTAAGAGTCTATAGCTACTGTAATGAAATAACCCCCAGGACAGCACATCCCCATAATCCTAGCCCTGGAAATATTGGGCAGAAAGACTCCAAATTCTAAGTCAGTTTGAACTACATCCCTGTCTCAAATGAACAAAGGATTAAAAAAAAATAAAAAAGTGTAAATACTGAAAGAAAAAATTTCAAAGCAGTTTTACTTAAACTATATTTGGAAGGTGTATGCAATGAGCCTTTGTAATTATTTCTCCATAATTCAATAAAAAATGCAAGGTAGACAAAACATGCATTATTGCTACTGAGATTTGGGGTCCCATCCGGATCCATAGGTCTTACAGAGGAAATCAGGGTCGTCTCTTGAGGAGTTTAGTCTCATTAATAAAGGAATTTAAGAATGGACTCATTGGAAACTCAGGAACAATTTCACTAAAGTTCAAAAGGGAAAGGCCCAGGGTATATAAGCTGTGACCCCCCACACACCCCCATCTCGCCTTGGCAGCTGCTCAGAGGAGGGGAGGAATCTAGCAGAGAAGGGAAAGACAGCATGCTCTGTTAGCTGGCCTGAAGGTCAGCCACATGAAGGACAAACAGCCACAGTGGCAGGAGAAAATGCCTTTAGAGAAAGAGGCAAGAAGCCTAATCATGGAGACACCCTGTTAAGGAAAGCAAGCTTAGAAAAGAGAGAGATGGAAGAATAAGAGAGGTTACATTTGTCTGAATTCAGAAAGGCAAGCTTCCTCTACTGCAACATTATACCATGGGCTTCACTTTACCGCCCCATAAGCTGGAAGCCTTACAGGGAGGAGGCTGACACAATTAATAATAAACTTCAGAAAGCACTTTTACTTCTAAAAACCCAGCTCTTGGGGTGTGGAGGCAGGAAGGTCAGAAGTTCACGGCCACCCTCTGGTCTACGCCAGTCACTGTCAGTCTGGGCTATATTAGACCCCGTCTATGTAAAAAAGCTTTACGTTTAACAGATGGCAAGCATTTCTTGGATGCATAGAAACAAATATTCTCTTACCCACTTGAAAGGGTCTCCAGTTCCATCTTAGAAATCTCTCATTGAACTCTGTGTCAGCAAGCAGATCTTCTGGGGGAAAGAAAAAAAAGAAAAAAAAATGTGGCTCAATAAAATATAAACCTTTCTGCCTAAAACAATAAAGCCAAGTTGAGTTGGTTTGTGTTTACAAATTATGACTATTTTAACTAGCAAAGAATTCAAGACCGCATCATTTTATCTATCATTATCTCTGTAAAAGGTCAGCCACAGATTATATCCTAACTTTTACTGGTAGTGATTTCTCGCCACTTCATGGTAAGCTACCTCATGAACCTTTGGGAACAAACTCTATGGGGCAATAAGTAACAGTAGCTCTCTTTCATGGCTTTGCCCTCAGAGTTCTCCCACACTGTTCATCTAATTACGGCATTGCCCATTGTCCCAGTCAAGTTTCAAGGCCTTCGAAAACACAGTGAAAGGCATTCTAAGGAGATTGCAGCAAAGAGAAGCAGGGTTACGTGGCACAGCCCAGCTGTGTGGTACATCCCTTAAAAAATCAAAACAAATAATATTTGACAGTGCAGATTTGGGTCATTTTCAAGGTATAAAATAGCTCTCAACTTTGTGAAATAGAAAAAACAGAGGTTCTAGGGTGTGATACTTCCTGGTTCTAGGGTAACTTTTCCTCATTATAAAATAGGTCAAAGGCACATTATAAAATTGAGTCAATAGACAACCCCTAGGCCTAATCTTCTTGTCCCATTACAAAATTCAGTCATTAATCCTTAGTCTTAATCATGTCTCACCAGTAGTATTTTGCCCAATGAGTGACAGCCTCCTCCTAGGGATGGTTTGGTTTTTTTCTGTCCTCTTTTGTCTCAGAACCTGGCTTCCAAGACCCACCCTCTGCACTTGCCTTCACTTGCCTCATTCTTTGCTTCCTTTGCCACTCAGGCCTCTCTGTCCCATCTCTTCTGTTTGAGCAGTATCATCCCTCTCAAAGCCTTGGCTTTAACTATGCACATAAAGCAAACAGGGACCAGGCACCTCCAACCCCTATGCTCAGCAACCTCTGGCCAAGAAAGAAACCATTAGGTAGAGCACAATACACAGCACTGTTTCATGAAGCCATGAAGTCACTATCCCTAAAGAACTGTGGTGCAGGTTACCAAACTGCCAGGACGCCTCCCGGGAGCCAAGAGGCTCTCCATAACTCAGAGGACTCACAGATGTTCAGACCTCTTCGGGAAAATGTGTATGTTTTCTACCATTAGCAGAACTCTGTTTTAGTTCCTGGGAGGCAAGCAGCTCAAGGCTCCCACACCCAAAATCAGAACCCACTGTTGAGTTTGGCGTGGTAACAACACCTAGGAAGTGGAAGCAAGGGAGGGTCAACTTTCAGACCAATGCCAGCTTGCGCTCCACAGAAAATCCCGGTCTCAAAAGGATGTGCTGCTGAGGGATAGTCAAGCAGCATTGTTATTGTACATGAAGGATTGAGTTCCACTCCCTCTTTCCAATGGGTGAAGTCTGCTTCTCTTCAAGCAACCAACGCTTCAGATCTTTTTGAATAATATTTTTTCTGTTAATTTAATTTTATTTTCTGTGTATGAATGTTTGGTTTCCATGTATCATGTGAGTGCCTTGTACCCGCAGAGGCCAGAACAGAGTGTTGAATCCCCCAAAACTAGGGATACAGAGGACTGTGAGTTGTCATATGGGTGGTGCAAATTGAAACCGGGTCCTCTGAAAGGACAAGCGCTTTTAACGGCTGAGCCATGTCTCCAGTGACATCACCACCCCCATTGTTTTTAATAAAAAGCTTTCCTGTGAATCTTTTCTTAAAAAAAAAAAAAATCAGTCACTTTGAGGATGGGTAACTATACAGAGATAATATTGTCTGGAATGGCTCCAAAGTGTTACTAGACCAACATGCAGTAAAAAACTTGACTCATGCAAAACGAAGCCCTATAGGACTTACTCCAGGCAAGCATTCATGGTTTAGAACTAAAAATGAAGTTTATTTTTAAAAACCCATTACTGTGTGCACACTGCAATTCATCCCATTGCTGCAGAGAGTCGCATTGATTTCAAAGGAAGCTCTGTCTACAGCTCCAGTGTCAGCTCATTGCTGCAAAGGGTTATGTAGGCTGCTTCAGTAGAGGGAAAACATTTTGTAGGGGGCAGAAGGGGAGAATCTTGTTTGTCATTGATTTGTGAGGTGCTAAGTAAATTTCAGCCTAAGCGCTTCTTCTCTGAAGTAGTCTGGTCTGTATCAGCGACATGAGGCTTTCCAGATAGAAAGCATCCCACTTGCGTAATAACTGCAGTTGCTTATATTCTATTATTTCAGCATTACCTAAACAATGCATGCACAATCATAATTACTAATTATAAAACATATAGACATGAAATCATGTAGAAGCCTATATATTCCATATGTTAATTTGCATCTTTCAACTGATGTAGCCAAAACAATTGGAAGACAGTGTTCTAAAAGGAAAGGGTAGGGCTGGAGATAACTCAGCCATTTTTGGTTTTGGTTCTTTTGTTATTTTAGGAGGAGTTGTTTGTCTTATTTTGTTTTCTGAGATAGGGTCTCACCATGCATCCTTAGATGGTCAGGAACTCACTATGCAGACTGAGCTGGCCTCAAACTCCTAGAGATCTACCTGCCAGGCGGTGGTGGCACACGCCTTTAATCCCAGCACTTGGGAGGCAGAGACAGGCTGATCTCTATGAGTTCAAGGCCAGCCTGGTCTACAAGAGCTAGTTCCAGGACAGGTTCCAAAGTTTCAGAGAAACTCTGTCTTGAAAAAACAAAATAAAATAAAATAAAAAACAGAATGAAAGATAACACTCAACTTAGTTTATTTTCTTAAGATTGGGTAGATTTTGGGACACAAAGGAAGACAGGGTTGGGGAGGGGTATACAGAACTAAAAGAAGGAAAATTTGATGTAGTATAGAGTGACTATCATTCATGAATATTTACTTGCTAGTCTTCAGGGCAAATGATATATTCCTATAAAATGTATGTTTAGTAAGTCAGTAGTCAATAGACAATTACTGAGTGCTGTAGGTGGAGTTTTTTTGTTGGGACCATGATCTGCCAGTCATTTCCCAAACAGCCACCCAGAGACTAAATGTTCGCTATAGATGCTCAGCTGATAGCTTAGGTTGTGTTTAGCCAGCTCTTATAACTTAAGTTAACTTATTTCTATTAATCTATGTGCTATTCCAAGGCTTGCTCACCTCATGCCCATACTTCACATTCTGCTTACCTGCTTCTCATGGCGTCTCCTCAGACTCCCTTTACTCTCCCTTCTTCCTCCCAGCAGTTTCTCTGTCCCCAGAATCCTGCCTAGCTATGGACCAATCAGCTTTTTATTAACGATGAGAGCAACACATTTTCAGTGTACAGAAACATTAGTCCACAGCAGAGTACTTATTAGACACCAACAGCATACAACTCATGAGCTTGCAACCTGTAGAGTAGCACAGCGCTTTGTCTTCAACAGGGCCCTGAAACTGCATTAATGAGCATCTGTTGTCTTAAAATACCTAACCAGGTGGGGCAGGAGTCCCTGTGATGATTAATATCAATCATCAACTCAAAAAGACAAAGAATCAGCCAGAAGTCAAACCTACAGGTGTATCTAGTGTGGAGTTTCTAGGCCGGATGAGACATGAGGAAACTTACCCTAAATGTAGGAGATACAACCCTCGGGGCTGATGTTGCAGACTGAAGAAGAAAAGGTGATCCCTTTCTGTCATAGACCAGCTGCCTCAAGCTCTTCCTGCCAAGCCTTCTTACCATCATGACTGTTTCACTTTGACCTGTGACCAAATATGTCCTTCTTCCTTTAAGTTACCTTTGTAAAGAATTTGGTCACCACAATGAGAAAAACCTACTAATCCAGTTCCCATTTTTTTGTTTGTTTGTTTTTTGTTTTTTTGGTTTTTGAGACAGGGTCTCTCTGTACCTTTGGAGCCTGTCCTGGAATTAGTTCTTGTAAACCAGGCTGACCTCGAACTCACAGAGATTCTCCTGCTTCTGCCTCCCCAGTGCTGGGATTAAAGGCAAGCACCACCACCGCCCGGCTCAGTTCCCATATTTTAATCTTGTACTGAACCTCACAAATTAAGTGCCAGATATTGGAAATGGAGCAATCACCACAACAAAAAGATACGATGCCCTTCCCACATAATTCCTAGAAAGAATAAAGAAATATAATCCTTTAAATGTATAAGGTGAGTCAATAAAACAAACTAGTCACGTGATAAAGAAAAGAAGAGAGCTTGTACTGAGACAATCTCAACTTGTTCAAAAGCCAAGGAAACAAAATCTACCATCAAATTAATGATTAACATATATTTTCATTTTCCCCCATTGCCTCAGTCTTGCCATGATGAGAACTGAAACACAGCAATTTTGTGGTGCATCTCTTCAATTCTGCTGACTTTCACGGTGCAATAGTTAATATACTTAAGGGAAATCTAGGGCATCACAAGCCAGAACTGGATCTGTGGGTTTTTTTTTCTGTCCCCGCCTGCCCACATTTTATTTGCCATGCTTGAATTTGTGGTAAATAAAGTTATAATCTGTGTTTTCAGCTTTGGTAATGTTCAAAAGATGAGTCAAGAAAGAGTACCATCCCTAGCCCTTGTCATGTGAAGTTAAAAAAATAAATAAATAAAAACTCAGCTTTCTGTGGCTGAAAGTCTGAACGCGTCTGCATTCAGCGCTTTGGTCAGTTGGATTGTTAACAGTATGCGCAGTCTATCCAAGATGTCAGGGAGATCATTGAGCTGACACAGGGCATGGGTGTTTGCCGTAGAAACAACTAAGAAAAGGAGCAGAAGACATTCCAAAGGCTTGGCCTCCTGGAGTCTGGGAGCAGAGCTGCAGGCAGGGAATGCTGATCTTGTGAGTCAACGCCTCCCTGCATCTCTTCCTGAAGCAACTACCTCTGTGGTTCTGACATATGACTAGCCTATGAAGACATTTCTTGTGCTTCAGGGCCTGATTTTCTGTGAGGACTTACATGGACTTTATGTTTAAATTCACTGGGAGAATGAACATTATTTCAAAAGATTTACGTAGAGTTCAAGGGCAGCCTTAATAAAAGATTTACCAGGAGACAACAATCTTCTTTGATCATTTTGTTATGCTCTGATGTTAATTAAGTACAACTTTTAGAAAGAACCCTATCTCCCACCTAGAACATGCCCTCCTGGCTAGCATAAGACAGCTGTCCTTTCCACAAGCCCTAATACTAAGCCCAACCTGAAGTTTCAGGATCAGCCTATCAAGTGGCCAAACTCTCATCTCTTCACAATTTGCTTCCCTACCTGGACATCTGGACTTTCCCTTTCATGTACTCATAACCCATGTCAACTTAGACCATAGAACCAGAAGGAATGGAAAGTCAAGAAACCGACAAAACAAGGATAGGTGCCAAGCCTGCCCTACAAAACAGCAAATGCACTGGGAAAGAGACATCTTAAAAAGAAGGGAATTCAGACATAGCCTGTGGGAATCGTCAAAAATTTGCTATCTGTTTACCACAGAGCTATAAATCCATACCACTGCACAAGATGAAAACAAGACTGATGTGTGGGGGGGTGTGGGGTCATAATCCCAACATCTGAGAGACTGAGAAAGGACAATCAGGAGTTCTAGGCTGTTCTCAGCTATAGCTAAAGCCAGCCTGGGCTATGAGATCCTGTGGGGAATGGAGGAAATCTTGAGTGAGAGGATGTATATTGCTGACATGGGCACAGATGTGACAAGGACCCCAAGGCCTCAGACTCATAAAAAATTGGCAAAGCTGTTTCTCCATATGAGCCAGGCTCAAAAGAGTGACAATATTCTCCTTGGGGTTCAAGTATGAGAGTATGGATGAGTGAGCAGAATGTGCAAAGAGCAGCAACCGCTGCTTCCTCCTCATCTTGGATGTTTACAGCCTGAGAACTGCTCTTCCACAGAGACATCCTACTGAGCCTAGCAAGCCCCTCCCCCAATGCTATTCTTAATGGGCTCCAGTTTGCTGGCAAGAGTAGGCACCCTCCACCAGAGGTAGCAGCTATCCGGCCCCCCCCAGCCCAGCTTTCCTGTATGTGTGTCTGTGTCTGTATGTCTGTTCTTTCTTCACTCCCTTCACATCTCCTCCTCAGGGCTCTAGGATCCAAACTTAGAAGGATGTTTTAAGACCCTGTTTCCAAAAACAAATAATCATAACAAAATAAACGACCAGCAAAAAAGTGCAAACCATTGAGGTGTTAGGTATATGACAGGATTTAGGATAAAACTGAATCTCTTTAAATGACATTATTCAGCCTAAATTTTGTTTTCTTCATTTATAAATTTTTGTTTGTTTGTTTGCTTTGTTTTTCGAGACAGGATTTCTCGTAGCTTTGGAGCCTGTCCTGGAACTAGCTCTTGTAGACCAGGCTGGCCTCAAACTCACAAAGATCTGCCTGCCTCTGTCTCCCGAGTAAAGGATAATTTTTTTTTAAACTGGATTTAGGGCCGGTAAAAGGGAGACTTTGGATTGGAGCGTAAGCGAGGGGGATGAATAAGAGCAAGTGAAAATGGTATAAAGAAAACCATACCCTGTGGTGCACACCTGAAATCCCATCATTCCTGAGGCAGAGGTAGGAAGACCGTTTGTGAGTCCGAGACCAGCCTGGGCTACAAAGTGAGACCCTTTCTCCAAACAAGAACTACATAAAATGAGAGAGGGGGAGGGGAAGCCATACTAAAACCTATCCTCAACTACACACAAGTTCAGGGTCAGCATGGGTTACAAAGAGACCCCGCCTCAAAATAATAATACTAGGGGATAGGTATTCATCCATGAAGACTGGAGTTAGGATGTCTAGCACACATGCGAATGTCAGGTAGGCATGGCAGGCCACCTCTAAATCCAGGGTTCCAAACATAGAGACAGGAGATTCCCCAGAGCAAGCTAGCTAACTATACTAGACAGAATGGTGAACTCTGGGTTCAACTGACAGACTGCCTCAGGAGAGGTAAAGAGAGATTGAGAAGACTTCCGACATCAGCTTCAAGGCCTCCATATCCACATACACAAACACAGCAGCACACACATGTGTGCTGACACACATGTAAATATGCATACACACATGCACACACAGACACGAGAAAAAAAACCAATAAACCAAATCCGATAAAAACAAAGCAACAACAAAAACCTTTTAGGCCAGGTATGGTAGGTAACACAGCACTCAGGAGGCAGAGAGAGTCAGATCCGTGTGAATTGGAGGCCAGCCTGATCTGCAGAGTAAATTTCAGGCCAGCCAGAGCTACTTAATGAAACTGTGATGTCTGAATAAGAATGGCGCCCAAAGGCTCATAGATTTGAAGGCTTGGTTACCAGGGAGTGGCAATACTTTAGGCCTTGAAGGAGGAAGTATGACACCAGAAGTGGGCCTTGAGGTTTCAGAAGCTCATGCCAAGCCCAGTGTCTTTCTCTTTCTGCTGCCTGAGATTTCAGATGATCAACTCTCAGCTTCTTCTCCAGCACCATGTCTGCCTACCTGCTGCCATGCTCCCCACCATGATGACAATGGACTAACTAAACCTACAAAACTGTAGGCAAGCCTTTCCTCAGAAACAAAACAAAACCCTAATATATCTTTTTTAAAAAGATTTTGGCTGTACTGAGGAGATCCATCTGGAGAGGTAAGTGTGTGCCTGCCCAGCCGGCCGGATGCTCCGGGAATGGAGTACAAGCCCCCTCCATTTCCCTAAATGTTTCTGGCCATTCAGCAGAGCGTCTCTTCGGCTACTGGCTTTCTCTATTTACCCCATCCCATCTTGACCCCAAGCACTCCTTTCCATCTGTGGGGTCCTTAGATCCACCACCACAGCCTGCTTCAGGGCGGAAGGGATCTGAGAGCCAACTCCAGTGCTGAGGGGACCTAAGAGAAGGCAGACCAAGAAAAACACCCAAGCACACAGTCAGACACAGCAAGGATTGGACTATGACGCCATGACTCTCCTGGCCGCATTTGAAGGAAAGGATGGGCAGGTGCCAATGCAAGAATTCCTCCAACAACCTGAAAAACAATATGATAACACCGGAATCCAAGGAACACAGAACAGGAATACTTGAACACCCTAATCCAGAAGAAGCAGGGTGGGGTGGGGGAAGGGGAGAGGCGGAGAAAGAAGGGAGAAGGGAAGGACTGGGGAGAGCTTGGGGGAGTGGGATGGTTGAGATGGAGGAAGGGCAGATATAGGAGCAGGGAAGAAGATATCTTAATTAAGGGAGTCATTTTAGGGTTGGCAAGAGACTTGGCTCTAGAGGGGATCCCAGGTGTCCAAGGGGATGTCCACCCACTGAGAGAGTGTGACTGATCTAAGGGGAACTCACCAAGGCCAGCTGGACTGGGACTGAAGGAGCATGTGATCAAATCAGACTCTCTGAATGTGGCTGACAATGAGGGCTGACTGAGAAGCCAATGATAATGGTGCTGGGATTTGTTTATACTGCATGTACTGGCTTTTTGGGATCCTAGTCTGTTTGGATACACATCTTCCTAGGCCTGGATGGAGGGGTGAGGGCCTTGGACTTCCCACGGGACAGGGTACCCTGCCCTCTCTTAGGACTAGAGGGGGAGGGAGGAGGGAAATGGGAGGAGGAGAGGAAGTGGAAATTTTGAATGGTATTATTTATAAAGCAATAAAATTTTTTTTAAAAAAAAGGTTTTGGCCAGGCAATGGTGGTGCACATCTTTAATCCCAGTGCTCAGGAGGCAGAGGCATGTGGATCTCTGTGAGTTCAAGAGCTAGTTCCAGGATAGGCTCCAAAACTACAGAGAAACCCTGTCTCGAAAAACAGAAAACAAAAACAACAACAACAACAAAAAGTTTTTTGAAGAGGTTGAAGATTTAACTTCATGGTAAAGGATTTACTTCCCTAGCAAGTGTAAAACTCTAGGTTTAGTCCATGACAGAAATAAAGAGGGCAGGGTGGAGTGGGTGTGGAGTAGAGACACAACTCAATCAACTGAGTGCTTGTCTAACAAGCACAGGAGCTCTGGGTTCAATCCCAGCACCATGTACGGTGGTGCACACCTGAAACTCCAGCCAGTGGGAGGTAGAAGGAGGCAAGCACAGAAGCTCATGGTCATCCTCAATGTGGAGGAGGCCAACCTGGGCCTCATGAGATCAAGCTCCAGGGCTTCCATTCCAAGTGCCTACTCTTGCCATATGGAAGTTCACTGAAAGCCTGGCCACCTTGGGTGGTGGGATGCACCTTTAATCCCAGCAGATATCTGAAGTCGAGGCCAGCCTAGAGTTCAAAGTGAGTCCCAGAATGACCAGGGCTACACAGAGAAACCCTGTCTCGATTTAAAAAAAAAAAAAAAGTTGACTGAGTTGTATAGTCTCCAGGTCTGATTAATTTTGGTGTGTAGTATCTTATTTATTGCAAGCTGTTTAATAATACAGTATATTTAAGGAAAAAATTTAAAAGCAAGCTAACAAAAGTCCTTTTCGCTCATTCTATATCTAAGAGCCAAGCATGCCTTAATTCTAGTATAGGGCTTTGCTTCCTAACATATTTCATTGACAAAGTTTCTAGGATATGGTGTATAAGTAAGTGTAGTTAGCTAATTATCTCTGTGAACTTTTGTAGCTTCCTGTTGGGAACGCCAGATGTATTCCCAGAAGTCGAATCAGAAGGCCTTTGTGTGGGGGTGGAGTGGTGGTGGCGGCGCTGGTGTAGAACCAAATCCATGGCCTCACACATGAGGCTAGAGCCCTACCACAAAGCTACATCCCCAGGCCTAGTAAATTACTCATTCTCTTCAGACAGGAAGATGTAGGATGGGTACGGAAAGCAGACACTGGAGGTATCCCACCTGACCTCACAGGATGATTGACTGAAACCTACACAGACACATTGCTCTTGTCTCCTCAGTCCACACTGACGTCACTTCTCTGTCCTCTGTCACCACACTCTGAATCATGGTGCGAGCTTAGGCCAACCCTAAGGCTCTGCGTTTGGTAAGCAAAGGCTCTCAGTTGTTTCTGAAAGCAGAATTCTCAAAAGAAAAAAATGAGAGGTAAGGTGCTTTGTCCCAACGGCCTTCATAAAACTGGATGGATGTGGAAAAGCAAACATGCTGATTCATGGGAAGTGAAATGAAGACGGCCTAGCAAAACTGCCGGCATTTACAAGGCAGTTTCTCTCTCTTCTTCTCAAGTCTCCACCCCACCTCTCTCTCTCCCTCCCTTCTTCTTTCCTTCTCTTCCCTCCCTCTTTCCCTCTCAAGCTGGGTGTTATGGTGCATGAAATTCTAGCTCTTGAGAGGCTAAATCACAGGTGAATTTGAGTCCAGCCTGGGGTACACACTGACCTGGTCTCAAAAACAAACAAACAACAAAAAACCACGCCAAACAAACAAACCAGGACCTAGGTATAGCTCCATTGGCCCTGGGTTTGAGCTCTACTGTGTAAACCCAGGAGTGGTGACTGAGGCTTGTAATCCTTCTTGGGAGGCAGAGGCAGGGGGTCAGAAATGCTAGGCTAGTCTCAGCTAGGTAATGAGTTTGAAGCCAACCTGGGCTACAGGAGAACATGTCTAAAAAAGTCCAACAAACACCGGCCAGTGAGACGGCTTTTCTGGTAAGCATGCTTGGCCCTCCCACACTTTTTTTAAAAAAATATGGTTGTTTTTAAACTGTTCTAGGCCACAGCTCTGTCCCCACCTCCTGTGCTTTGTATATCCCTCATTCTCAGTTCTCGAAAAGTCTGTCTTATTTCTCCAAAACAAGATCATCATGAAAGTTTAAAAGACAAACATCTGGGCACACAGCCTCAGTTTGAACCACATGGACAGTGCCTCTGCCCTAGCCATAACTTTATCAACTAAGTTAAAATACGGTGACAATTCTATTTACATAAAAAGTCCAGAGTTTGTCTGAAATGTCAACAAATGCAGCATCAGTTAGAATGACATCCTGTCCTCAGACTTCAGCTGTTAGATAAGCTGCGACTCTTCCGCTTGTCCAAACCAGTGGATTTAAATAGACAGTTGACAGAGGAAACACATCGAACTTAGAATAGGTTTTCCACTCAGCCACATCTTTTTAAGCTTTGTAGAAAGTCATGTCCCTCCCTCTCCTCCTCCGCACTACTATCCCCACCACAAGACTCTCTCAGTCCCTCCCAAAGCTGGAGCACACCTCTGAGAACACAGTGCCTGCCTCCTGCCACACAGGCCCACATGCGGCCACAGCCATGCATGACCTCAGACAACATTCTCTAGTCTCCAATGCAGGATCCTGAGAGTCACCCAGATTCCATCACTGAGAATTGTTACCTCCTAAAGAAGAATAAGATGAAACACTGTAAAAAAAAATCACACGCAAAGGATGAGGAACACTTTCCAGAAACTTCATGAAATGTCCAAATCAAAATGAACACATTAATGTTTCCACCTACTGTCAAGGTATGTCTTAAAGTCTTTGTTTGAAATGAGTTTGTCTTCAATTGTAAGTATCACACATCAAGAATTGACTTAATCGTTAGTAATGATCATTTTACTTTTAAATGTTCTATATCACCCCTTTATTTTTGTTTATTTTGATTTTTTGTTTTGTTTTGTTTTTCGAGACAGGGTTTCTCTGTGTAATAGTCCTGACTGTCTTGGAACTCGGTTTGTAAACCAAGCTGGTCTCGAACTCACTGAGATCCACCTGCCTCTGCCTCCCGAATGCTGGGATTAAAGGCATGCGCCACCAACGCCCAGCTTATTTTGATTTTTTTAAGGGTCTCACTATGTAGTAGTACTCGGTTGGCCTAAAACTCATTATGTAGGCCAGGCTGGTCTCGCACTCACAGGGAACCTCTTTCTGTCTTGCGAGTACTAGGACTGAAGGCATAATCTAGAATATACAGGATATTTATTTTTTACAATCTGATACAATTGATAATGTGCACAATAATAATCCCTAGACAAGTATGTCCTCAAAAAGCTGCTTATTGTGAAGAGCTGTATCTCAGAGCCAAGCTTGGTTGGGCATATCTGCACTCCTAGCAACTCTAGAAGTTGAAGTAGGAGTGTCAAGTGCTAGAGGCCAGCTTGGACAATATATCTAGACCCTGTCACAACAGAAAAAAAAATTACAAATCATAACATAACTTTGTCCATGTGTATCTTATAAATTGAACTGTCCTGCTTTTGTGCATAAGGCAGTGTTTCCTTTGTCACTTCTTCTGACTTTTAAAACAGCATCAGGTCTCCAGAGAGACGAAATGTCTTCACAAAGTGTATCCACACCTATCGTCTATTTTTGTACTATATAATCGACTGCCTAAGGAAAACTTCACATCAAGGTTTTGAGCTAGGCATGATGGCACATGCCTGTGATTGCAGCACTTGGAACATAGATGTGGGAGGGTCAGGGCTTCAACTGTGTCTTAGGCTACCTAGCAAGGATTCCTAGCTCACTCACCTAGACTACGTGAATCTCTGCCTTAAAAAAGAAAAGATTTAGCCAAGTGTGGTGATGCATGCCTTTAATCACAGTATTCAGGAGGTAGAGACAAATGGGTCCCTGTGAGTTTGAAGGCTGTCTGATCTACAGAGCGAGTTCCAAGCTAATAATGGTTATACAGTGAGACCTTGTCTCAGAAAGAAAGAAAGAAAGAAAGAAAGAAAGAAAGAAAGAAAGAAAGGAAGGAAGGAAGGAAGAAAGGAAGGAAGGAAGAAAGAAAGGAAGGAAGGAAAGAAGATACAGC
The DNA here is from genome assembly GCA_004026605.1 of Ondatra zibethicus. NCBI lineage: Eukaryota > Metazoa > Chordata > Mammalia > Rodentia > Cricetidae > Ondatra > Ondatra zibethicus. The sequence continues at coordinate 57,113 of PVIU01004022.1, forward strand.
TGATAAACACCTTCAGTAATGTGGCAGGATACAAGATCAACTCAAAAAAATCAGTAGCCCTCCTATACACAAAGGATAAAGAAGCAGAGAGGGAAATCAGAGAAACATCACCTTTCACCATAGCCACAAATAGCATAAAGTATCTTGGGGTAACACTAACCAAGGAAGTGAAAGATCTATTCGACAAGAACTTTAAGTCTTTGAAGAAACAAATTGAAGAGGATACCAGAAAATGGAAGGATCTCCCATGCTCTTGGATTGGTAGGATCAACATAGTAAAAATGGCAATTCTACCAAAGGCCATCTATAGATTCAATGCAATCCCCATCAAAATCCTAACAAAATTCTTCACAGACCTTGAGAGAACAATAATCAACTTTATATTGAAAAACAAAAAACCCAGGATATCCAAAACAATCCTATATAATAAAAGTACTGCCGGAGGCATTACCATCCCTGACTTCAAACTCTACTACAGAGCTACAGTAATGAAAACAGCTTGGTATTGGCATAAAAACAGAGACACTGACCAATAGAATCGAATCGAAGACCCGGATATTAACCCACAAACCTATGAATACCTGAATTTTGACAAAGGAGCTAAAATTGTACAATGGAAAAAAGAAAGCATCTTTAACAAATGGTGCTGGCATAACTGTATGTCAACCTGTAGAAGAATGAAAATAGATCCATGCCTATCACCATGCACAAAACTCAAGTCCAAATGAATTAAAGACCTCAATATAAATCTGTCCACACTGAACCTGATAGAAGAGAAAGTGGGAAGTAGCCTGCAACACATGGGCACAGGAGACCACTTCCTATGTATAACACCAGTAGCACAGACAATAAGAGAAACAATGAATAAATGGGACCTCCTGAAACTGAGAAGCTTCTATAAAGCAAAGAACACTGTCATTAAGACAAAAAGGCAACCTACTGAATGGGAGAAGATCTTCACCAACCCCGCATCAGAAAAGGCCTGTTCTCCAAAATATATAAAGAACTCAAGAAACTAGACATTAAAATTCTGAATAACCCAATTTAAAAATGGGGTACTGAACTGAAAGGAGAATTCTCAACAGAAGTTCGAATGGCCAAAGGTACTTAAGATCATGTTCAACTTCCTTAGCGATCAGGGAAATGCAAATCAAAACAACTTTGAGATACCATTTTACACCTGTCAGAATGGCTAAAATAAAAAACACCAATGATAACCTATGCTGGAGAGGATGTGGAGTAAGGGAAACACTTATCCATTGCTGGTGGGAATGCAAACTTGTGCAACCACTTTGGAAATCAGTGTGGCGGTCTCAGGAAACTGGGAGTCAACCTACCTCAGGATCCAGCAATACCACTCTTGGGAATATACCCAAGAGATTCCCAATTATACTACAAAAGCATTTGTTCAACTATGTTCATAGCAGCACTATTTGTAATAGCCAGAACCTGGAAACAACCTAGATGCCCCTCAATGGAAGAATGGATAAAGAAAGTGTGGAACATGTACACATTAGAGTTCTACTCAGCGGTAAAAAACAATGACATCTTGAATTTTGCATGCAAAAGGATGGAAACAGAAAACACTATCCTTAGTGAGATAACCCAGACCCAAAAAGATGAATATGGTATGTACTCACTCATTAGTGGATTCTAGTCATAAACAAAGGACATTGAGCCTATAGTTCATGATCCTAGAGAAGCAAAATAACAAGGTGAACCCAAAGAAAAACATATATAAATCCTCCTGAAATTGGAAGCAGACAAGATTGCCAGACAAAAGTTGGGAGCATGGGGGTGGGGTCGGGATGGGGTGGGGTTGGGGGAAGGAGAGATGGGGAGAGAGAAGGGAGAAGGGGAGGTTTGGGGAGAACTTGCAGGAGTGGGATGGTTGAGATGGAGGAAGGGCGGATATGGGAGCAGGGAAGAAGATATCTTAATTAAGGGAGCCATTTTAGGGTTGGCAAGAGACTTGGCTCTAGAGGGATTCCCAAGTTTCCACGGGGATGTCCCCAGCTATATCCTTGGGCAGTAGAGGAGAGGGTGCCTGAACTGGCCTTGTCCCATAGCCACACTGATGAATATCTTGAATATCACCCTAGAACCTTTGTCCGGCAATGGATGAAGATAGTGACAGAAACCCACATTGGAGCACTGGACTGAGCTCCCATGGTCCAGTTAAGAACAGAAAGAGGGAGAAGATGAACAAGGAAGTTAGGACCACGAGGTGTTTGTTCACCCACTGAGACGGTGTGCCTGATCAAAGGGGAACTCACAAAGGCCAGCTGGACTGGGACTGAAGGAGCGTGTTATCAAACCAGACTCTCTGAATGTGGCTGACAATGGGGGATGACTGAGAAGCCAATGATAATGGCACTGGGATTTGATTCTACTGCATGTACTTGCTTTTTGGGATCCTAGTCAGTTTGGATGCACACCTTCCTAGGCCTGGATGGAGCGAGGAGGGCCTTGGACTTCCCACAGGGCAGGGTACCCTGCCCTCTCTTGGGACTGGAGGGGGAGAGGGGAGGGTGAGTGGGAGAGTGGGAGTGAAATGGGAGGAGGGGAGGAGGTGTAAATTTTGAATGGTATTATTTATAAAGCAAAAAAAACCCAAAATAAAAAGTATACATGTTCCAAATTATCATATTTTACTCTGCAAATATATAAAACTATCACATTTATTATAGTTTTAATTGCTAATATCATATTAAAAATAGAATAAATAAAATAAAATAACATTTAAATTGGTGAATATGGCACTAGCAATTGTTACCCAAAATATTTATTTGCTTAGAAATTATCTAATAAAAGACTGTAATATCACACTAATAAATTAATATTAAGCAGCAAAAAAAAGAAAGGAAAGAAGAACAAAAGAAAGAAAAAAGAGAGAGAAAAAGATGAACAGAAGGGAGGAAGGGATGGAGGAAGGAAGGAAGAAACAAACAAACAAAAGAAAGAAGAGGAAGGAAGACAAAAAGAAGGAAATAAGAGAGCAAGAGAGTTAAAAGAAGAAAGAAAGGGAGGGAGGGAAGAAGGAAGGAAGGAAGGAAGGAAGGAAGGAAGGAAGGAAGGAAGGAAGGAGCTCACTGCAACCATGCCTGTAACACCAGCTCTACAGAGGAACCAATGACCTGCGCTCACATACACATACCCACATGCACCCACATATAAATAAAACAAACCTTACATTTTTCCTTCCTAATTTTTTTTAATCTTCTGTTAAATTACAATGCAAGTTTTCATTGCCCGAGTGAGTGTTCCTAATTTCAAAAACTACTTCATTGGGTTGTCAGATTTCTCTCAAAATCATCAGTAATTACATTTTTTCTACAGTTTTTGTTTGTTTTTTAAACATTCTTTAATCCCAATCTAATGCCCATCTAGGGAAAGTATGTGAACTTCGGACTTGAAACTTGGCCAGAGATAAGTAAAGAGGGTCCTAAAGGGATCGTTCTGCCACTTAGAGGAGCTAAAAACACTTTCAAATTTTCTGGCTGGTGGGGAAGCTGAAAGTTATTGAAAGAAAGTACACCTAGTGGTGGGCCAGAGTGTGAGGACAAAAGGGAGCAGGGAGAAGTAGGAAAAAGAAGAAGGTGGGAGATAATTGCCGTGGTTTCCATCAAACATTCAGGATGCATTCACGCTGCTTAGAAGCGATACTTTGGTTGGGGGTTTTGAATTGTTTTTAGGGCCAAGGTCTTACTGTATAGCTCTGGCTGGCCTGGAAATTGCAACATAGATGAAACTTCTGGCAATCCTAACGCAGCCTGAAATATTTGATAAGAATCCTTTTGTCATGCAATAGCTTAAATGTGGCAGAGTAACTTGCTTCCATTCACTTGAGCATTTGGCCAAACTGAACAGCTAGGCAGAAGACTTCAGAGAGTACAAAGGTAAAATTTAAATCATTAGGAGGAAGGAAAGAAGGGGATGGGGAAGCATGAGACCGTTCAAGGGCATGGGTTTGGCACTGCTTTAATTGTAAAATATGATTAATGAGTATGACAGAATTTGGAGGACTTAAAAGTACAAGTTGTTTACAGCCGTCATCCAGCCAGGACTTCTGGCTAAATCTGTAACTGCTGAAAATTTCTCCACTGATTTCTTCTTAATCTTCAGCCAAGTATCCATTTCCTTTTGCCCTTAAAACCAGATTAATGACATATTAATCTTTACATTATCTCTCCCCCCCCTTTTACCTACAGTTTTAGAAGCAGATTTATCTAGTCAATAAATTCCCGTTGACTATGGTCCAGGAAAGAGGAACATAAACCAAAGAGACAGATTCTCAGTCTTGCTTCAGTTACAAATGGTTTCTTAGGTATCTAAGCTCTTTGTCTCACTGATAAGTCCACTGCAGGTCTGGGAAGTGGTTAAATGGGTAAAGGCTCCTGCTGCCAAGGCTGAAGACAAGAGTTTGATCCCTGGGGCACACATAGTAGAAGGAGAGACCCAGATCCCTCTTGGCTATCCTCTGACCTTCACAATCATGCAGTGGTGTGTTTGTATTTCCCCCCAACACACACACACTCACACACTCACACTGAGTAATGTTAAATGTATTTTTTAATGTCTATTTATTTAATCCCCAGCAGAATGTAAGCTCTTTGATCATTCAATAAACATTTATTTCATACTGGTTCACTGAGTAAAAACCCAACACTACAGTAGCACCTCACTTGAAACATTGAATTTGAACTTAAAATCTGCCTATGATGCAGCCAAAAATTATTTTCTCTTATCTAGGCTCTCATTGAGAAACATTAGTTTGTTTCTTTTTGGTTTTTTTAATAATATTTATTTATTTATTATGTATACAATATTCCGACTGCATGTATGCCTGCAGGCCAGAAGAGGGCACCAGACCTCATTACATATGGTTGTGAGCCATCATGTGGTTGCTGGGAATTGAGCTCAGGACCTTTGAAAGAGCAGGCAATGCTCTTTCTTAACCACTGAGCCATCTCTTCAGCCCCGAAACATTAGTTTGTTAAACAAAGTAATTTAATATTTGGAAAACTGCCTGAAAATTTACTTTTAAAAATAGATCAAATGAATGTTCCATTTTGCTTCAGTGTTATTGTGACCATAGAAATTGTTAATGACTAATTCATTTTTAGAACAAAATACAGATATGTCACAGTGGCTAAGAGTCTTTATTCATTTTATGAATTATATTTGTGTTTCATTGGCAGGTTGATTAGTTTTACTTGAACTTTTTTTGTGTGCTGATGACACACTGTCCAAGACTTCTCATTTCTAGGCAAGTGCTTGCCTCATACCCTAAACTAATGTTTTATTTATTTTATTATTTGTGTGTGTGTTGTATGTTTTATGTGTGTAGTGCAGGCATCTCAGTGTGTCCATGTGCCTATGTGCACACATGTGGAAGCCAGAGTGGGACTTACTTTTCTTCTGTTGCTCTCCTGCTTCACCTTTGAGACAAGGTCTCATGTGTGTGTGTGTGTGTGTGTGTGTGCGTGTGTGTGTGTGTGTGTGTGTGTGTATATACATAGATAGATAGATAGATAGATAGATTTTTATCGAACCCTACATTTTTCTCTGCTCCCCTCCCTGCCTCTCCCCTCCCCTTAAACCCTCTCCCAAGGTCCCATGATCCCAATTTACTCAGGAGATCTTGTCTGAGATAAGGTTTCTTACCAAATAAGAAATTTTGCCTTCTTGTAGGCTGGCTGGAGGGCTAGCTCTGGGGATGAGGATCTGTATCCTTCATCCTCGATGCTGGGGCTATAGGCATGAGCAGCCGTGCACAATTTTTCTTTTATGTGGATGTTGGAATTCAAGCTCAGGACTTCTTGCTTGCAAAACAAGTACTTCCAGCCACAAAGCCAGCCCCCTTTATTTTATTTATTTCCATTGCTGTATGTTTAGGAAAGATTTAAAACAACCTTACTGACCCACTGAAATCTTTGTTCTAATTATTTTTATTAAATTCTCAAATTACCTAACCTTTCCTAAACACTGAGAAGATCCTTAATACATTGATGAGATTAAGTCGTCTACTTAAGGGTTGTCCCACCTAACTAACAAGCCCCAGGAAATGATGAAATAGGCTTCTTGGATGGTAACTCCTCTTCTGCATGCCTACTGGCTTTAGATTGTCCAGACTCTCCCGTGCTAAAGTCACTCTCCTCTCACCATCAACTTTTAATGGGGCTCTGTTCCCTCCATTGCTTAGTCTTGCCTTCAGGCCATGGCCAAGGCTCAGATGTCACATTGTTTCTGAAGCTCTGCCTAACTTCCCATTTTGTGAAGCACACAATGTCCTGCAAGGGAGTGACTTGGTCATTTTGAGCTCACCAAGTATTTCCTACCTATGACTCGAGGTTACAGAAACAGAACCTTGGGGATTCTTAACGAGCTGCCTATTCTCCAGTGTTTCCTGGCTGCTGGTGGCACAGGAATGACTAAACAAACATCATATTCATAGTGACGCCTCATGGAAATAGTGTGATCATTAGACGTGTGTCACTCTTTGGATGAAAATCTGAGAAAATGATGATCATATGGTACGTTGTAGAAGGAATATTTTAAAACAAAACCCTCAGAAAGAACCAGGAAATTTCTGCTTAAGACTGTCAGCAGCAGTTGGTCCAATGCTAGACTAGCATGCAGGAAACTCTGGATCGGATTCCAGGACCCAAAACACAAAAATCAAAACCAGAGTGGTAACACACAGGCCTGCCTAAAATCCTAGCATTCCAGAACTGAAAGGGGAACAAGGAATTCAAGGTCAGCCTCATCCAGCTCCTGTCCAACCTGGGCTACAAGAGACCCTGTCTCAAGAAGGAAATAGTAGCCATAGTAGCCCACACATTTACTTAGAGCACAAGTTTAACCTCAGCGCTCAGCAGACAGTGGCGGGAAGATCTCTGTGTGTTCTAGGCCAACCAGGGCTCCATAATAAGAACCTGTCTCATAAAAATAAATAAATAAAAGAACCAGGGCATTTTCATATTCAGAACCTGTATTTTAAGGATGTAGACAGCCAGAGTTTCAAAACAAACCATTTGTGTGTTATGTCTCCTGTGTCTATTCAAGATGAGAAGTTCAAGGAAATCTGCCAGGTATTTTAAATAAACACTGCTGGTCAATGTCCCTATACCAGAACAAGCAAGTGCTGAAGAGACTCTATTCCTGGTAGGGGAAAGAAATGCCTTTTATATCCCTGAAGGTAAACTCCCCTATATAAATTATAAATTTTCCTCATTAAAATAGCTATGTTATCAAAAGGAAAAAAGGATACTTAAAATGTGTAGCTTTGCTCTCCGCACGGAAGACAGAGGCATTTATTCTGTGTGTGCTGAGCCACCAGTAGTTACTGTTATGGACTAAAGCAGAAGTATGCCCTTTACACTCCTGTGTGCCCTTTACACTCCTGTGTGCCCTTTACACTCCTGTGTTGGACCACTTGGTCCCCTGCTGGTCCCACTGTTTCTGGAGACTGGAACATCTTTGGGATACAGGACCTAACAAGTGGATGCAGGTCATTGAAGGCAGGCCACAGCCCAGTCCTGTCTCCTAATCCATCCAGAAATGGTGAGCCTCTACCATGTGTGCCTGCTGCCACAGACTATGCTGTGCCTTCCCCACCCTGATGGACAGAAGCTAAGTTAAAGTAAACCCCTCCTCATTTGAGTGGCTTTTGTCACATATTTTGTAATTAGTACAGTTAGGTAATGCTCTAAAAGAAAACCAGACATTAAAAGTACCAACCCACAGAGCCCTATGCTCCTGTAGTTTGGCCCTAGAATGTGAGTAAGTTACCTCTAGCAAGGGTGTCTTGGGGCCTGTGAGATGGTTCAGTGTTAAGGGCACTTGACCCCAAGCTGAGGACCTGAGTTTGATCCCCAGGACTCAGATGTGGAAGGAGAGAACTGACTTCTACAAGTCATCCTCTCACCTCCACCCACAGAAACACACTAGACAGACAGACAGACAGATAGATAGATGATTGGTAGATAGAGAGAGATAGATGATTGGTAGGTATATAATAGAGGGTAGATAGATAGATAGATAAGATTAAAACTGAAGAGCTTCTCTTTAATAAATAATATCTAAATAAGGATGTCTTGCTCTCACTGAATGCTAAACAACAACATGCTGTGGACTGTTTGAATGTGATTTCATTAAACACTGCAGGAACTGCCCAGGAAGAGTTTTCACTTTATAGAGCAGAAACTAAGCCAAGAGATCAGCTACCAAGCTGCGACCCAAGCCTCCAGGCCGTTATTGTTTGCCTCTCCGGCTCCTCCTCTAGTATCTGAGGCTCTGGGGAACTGTGTTCTCCTACTTATCACTGTGGCCCAGTACAACTTGCACACTTGACCTTTAAGAAACAGGTACTGAGTGACAACTGGGTGAGATGACCTGAGGTCCAGCCAGAATTTGTGAAGTCTTAAGATGAGCCCAGATAATTTACTAAATGATTTTGTGTGGCTTTCACCTCACCGACTTTAAAGCATAACAATTTACTGTTCAAGAACAGTGAAATCCTGAAGGAAGGAGAAATGAGGAATGCATACACACACCCTCACACACGCCCTGGAAGGAATCTTCTTTTGATACCAGGGGAATGTTCTTTGTTGGTGGTTAACTGCACAAAATTTCCTCTAACGGGTACAATTTAAGGCTAGTTGGGGAAGAATATAATATCTTGATAGATGTATGATAATATAGCTGAGGATTAAAGTTATGCTTCACATCAGCACACTACTGCTTTTCAAATCGAACTCTTGGAGGGAACACGGCTATCAGCCACAGCTGAGTTTAGCCATGACTGCTTGTCTTATCCAGAGGCAGCTACTGAAACAGGGCTTCACCATCCTGAGACACGCATCTTCTCAAACGCCAATCAACCTGTTCTAAGTTTGGTACCCTATTTGCTTGGTAGACTAGCTCTCTCTGGGGCTCCTTCTGGTCCTGATGAATCAGAATCAACACTCCATAAGTCTGATGCGAGCCCTTCTTAATTATCACGGGTCTGATCCTTTAGGGCTCCACAGTCTATCCCAACTCTGGCTGGAGTATGCGTCTGCTACCAGCTTTTGTTTTTCTGGGGTCTGCCTCCTCAGCCAGCTGCGGACTGTCTCAAACTACCAAAACGCAGTTTCAAGTTACAGTCTAAAGGCCGGCTTTCAAATTACTGCAGGCGGCCGCTATTTCCCCTGGAATGTTTGGATCCACGGAGCAAGTTAATCCCAACTCCAGACAACCCAGTGAAATGCCTGCAGAACAACCTTCCAACACTTGCTCTGTCTGAGGCGGGAACAAACCCTCCCAATTCTATTTCGTGCTCGGGTCCCAGACTGAAGCTGCGACTCCTCTGCTCCAAGCCTGTTACCATGGCTTGCCCAGTCGCGTGGCCTTTTGATGCCATTTCTTACCCGATACTCTCGCTGCTTGCTGTCTAGCCCTAACCACTCCCTGCTGATCTTGCCCTGACAGATCTTCTTGGTCACCACCTCCTTGCCTTCATTCCCAGGTTTCTCCCAAGATGACTTCCTTCCCCACATCTAACCCCACCTACCTTAAGTCAACAGAACTCCACAACCTTCCGTTTCTCCTCTTCCTTGTTTGGCTGGTGAACATACTGCTCCTCAAGTACCTCTTGACAAGCGACTGTTCTGATCTGTATGAACCATTCCCTTATGTATTCAGCCAACAAATTTTTTGAGTATTTAATAGGTGTCACATCCAGGGAACAAAAGAGGAATGATAAACTAGTCAGGCAAACATACCATAAATAAATGCTTACAGTGTTGTAACCATTACAACACACATTGTACTATATCAAAGAAATAACTATATCCATGTAATGTATTCAGTTACAACCCTGGTCTGCTGTTGTTTTGTTTAAAACTTTTAATTAGATTTTTGTTAATTTTTTTAGAGTGTTCATAACAGAGTCGATTCTCCCCTTCCATCATGTGGGTCCAGTCTTGGCAGCAAGAGACTTTACCTTGTTTTGCTTACTTTTAAAAAAATAATTTATTTTATTTTATGGTGTGAGCATTTTTGCCTACATATATGTATACGCAACACATGTTTGACTGGTATCCAAGGAGGTCAGAAGATGACGTTGAGTCCCCCGGAACTGGAATTGCATGCAGTTGTGTGAGCTGCCATGTGGGTGCTGAGAATCAAGTCTGGGTTCTCTAGAATGGTAGAGGTACTCCTAACCACTGAGCCATCTCCAGTCCCCAGTGTTTTGATTTTGATATAGGATCTCAAGTAGCTTAGGCTGCCTTTGAACTTCTTCTGATCATCCAGCCTCTACCCCTCAAGCACTGCGATTACCTAAGTGTGCCATCCCACCTGGCTTTTTATCTTTTTATTTTTTTTTTTTGTTCAGTTTTGATTTTGTGAGTCAAGGTCTTGATTTGTAATTCTGGCAGTCCTGGAAATCACTCTATAGACCAGGCTGACCTCAAACTGACCTCCATCTCGCAGAGATTCACCTGCCTCTGCCTCCAGAGTGCTGGAGGGTTAAAATGGTGTGCTACCTTACCCAACCAAGATTTATTTACTTGTTTAAAATTTTAATTATATATTATTAAATGTTATTAATATTGTGTATTGAGAATACATAAAGTATTCTTCGTGTGTATGTGGCATTAGATCCCTCCAGATGTCTAGTTTCAGGTGGTTGTGACCCATCTGATGGGTGCGGGGAACTGAACTCAGTCCTCTGCCAGAGTAGCACTAAGCCATTTCTCCAGCCCCTATTTATTCTCTTTTTGCACTAAGATCCTTCTATGAAGCCCAGACTGGCCTCAAACTTGAATTCTTCCTGCACAGCCCCCATAAGTGGAGATAACAGATGCAGTCATCATGCCAGCCATTGAATGATCCTTATGTGTGCTAATATTTTATTGTTAGTGTGCTAATTTTTTAAAAAGTGGTTGTTCTTCTAAGAATAAAAGGCTAAAACGAAAAGCTGTGGAGAAACTGGTTCAAAAAAAAAAAAAAACCTAAAAGAAACAGAAACATACCAAGCAACCATAAAACCACACTGAAATTGAACATGGTGGCACACCCCTACAATCCCAGCAGTCGTGAGGTGGAGGGCAACGATCCAGAGTTCAAGGTCATTCTTAGTTACAAACATTGAGTTGGAGGACAGACCCCACAAGAGACCCTTTCTCAAAAAACAAACAAACAAAAAGCACAAATTAAAATTGCTGTTTAGTGGTAGAAAAGCAGGAGGATTGGGAGTTCAGGGCCAGCCTTATCACAAGTTAAAGACCAACCTAGGCTACAAGAGACTTTATCTCTAAAGCGAAACAGAAAGGCAAGTTGGTCATGTGAAAGTTACTGGCTTTGTAACTCTTGCGGGACAAGGAGACAGAACAGTAGGAAACCGACTGCTCTACTAGCATTTGGTTGCCTTTTCTTTGGAAGGATTAAGCAAAGGAACATCATTGTTATAATTGAAGCAAGTCTGTGTGAGAAATTTGACTGCCCCTCTTTAACTTTAATCTTGAGTTCTTAGAAGTTCAGATGAGCAGTTTAACGGTTTGTTTTTGTTTCTTTTTGGAGAAAGAACGAGGGAAATTGTCATTCAAGTTAGCAAGCCATGGTGCCTCACACTGAGGGCTGAATGTGCCTAGCTAAGAGGAAAGCTCCTTAGATCTTTTGTCAGAAGGGATAATGGTGCCTTCTCCAGCAAGAGCCCCACTCAGGACTGAGCAGGAGAGCAATCAACCTGAGTGAAGAGCTGCAGGCTCCAGATGCCGCCACTGCTTCTCCCAGTGGGGACCTCATCACTGCTCAACAAGCTAAGAGCAAGGAACCAGTCCATTGGGTTTTCATCCCAACCTGTTGGAGCCTAGTGAAGGAATTAAGTCCAAAACAATGGTTTTCTGAGTGGGTAGAGGTATGCCCAGTGGTAGAGACACTCTCTATCAGAGTCCTTCTTTGAGACTTACAATCAAAAATGAATACATTTTTTAAAAAAATTTCAAAATCAAGCAAGAGTCTACTGTAGGTTTTATTTTCAAAGGTGAGAAAAAAAAAAGTCCATAAGTGATTCTGCCCAGCAGCAAACAGGGACATGCAGAAACAGGCAAATGGAAATCAGGCCCACACACGGGCCAGGGAAGCAGAACAGCGCTTTGCTCAGCCATCATCAGAGAAGCTTCCTCCTGCAGCAAATGGGAACAAACACAGAGACGATCCAGACGATGTTCAGAAAGCAGGGGACCCCGGAACACTCAAATCCGTCCCCTCAGGGCTCAAAGAACTCTGTGGAAGAAGAGGCAGAACATGTGTAAGAGTCGGGGGAGATGGAAGTCACCAAGAAATCAAGGCCTTCTAAACACAACATGACCAACACATAAGAACTCCCAGCGACTGAGGCAGCAAGCCCAGGGCCTGCTCAGGTCTGTACCAAATGGGGCCCTAGAGCTGAGAGAAGTGTGCACAAGTCCTCATCCCTATCCCAAAGCTATCTCCAATTGATAACCATGGGCAAGTAAAAAAAAAAATTAGTTTTCTTTGAGGGAGTCTCAGGGGGGAAACAAACTACTGTTAAAGACAGGTCCCTGCCCAGCCAACAGAAAACAAACCCCAGGGCACCTTGCTGGTTCTTCATTTCATGATGTTGTCTCAGGGATTTTTCCTTTTCTTTTCTTCCTTCCTTTCTTCTTTCTTTTTTAACCTTGCAGGTCCTTTAGGCGAATATTATGGCTTCTGGCTTTGTGTTTCTATGGCATTCCTATATGTGTCCCTCTGTGTCTGCATGTGTGTCTTGTGCTTTTTCTTTGGCTCTGTTTCTTGTTTGGTTCTTTTGTCCTATTCTGATTTGTTTGTTTCTGATTTATCTTCCTGTATTTCAGATGCTCCTTTGTTTTCTAACGAAGAGAAAGGGGGTGGATCTGGATTGGCAAAGGAGCTGTCAGGAGAAACTGGAAGGAGGTGGAGGAAAGGAAACCATAACGAGAATATATTATATGAAAAAAATCTATTTCCAATAAAAGAAAAACAAAAAAATTGCAGGCCTGTTTTTAAGGAGCAATCATTGTTTAGGTGCCAACAATTATTCAGTTTATAAATATGACTCTCATGAGATTGTTTTATACAGTTCTTAAAATTTTGGAAATTTGTTGGACAATGGTAACACACACCCTTAGCTCCAGCACTCTAGAGGTAGAGGCAAGGGCAAGTGAGACTCTATGAGCTCAGGGTCAGCCTGGTCTACAGAGCAAGTTACAATACAACCAGGGCTATGAAGAGAAACCCTGTCTCAGAATCCTATCACCCAAAAAAGAGAACTTGGAAACTTAGACATTTGCAAGCATTTTGTTTAACTTTAAAAACATGATCAACCAGGCTTCATTTCAGAGGTAGACATAGAAGGATCAAAAGTTCAAAATCATCCTTACCTTCATAGTGAGTTTGAGGTCAACCTGAATTATGTGAGACCCTGTCTCAACTAAAAAAATAAATAAGCAGACCAATCCATCAGTCATGGTGAGGTCACTGAAGGATGGCTAAAAGCGTAGGGTAGAAGGTTCTTAGGCAGCACTACAGAAGTGTTTAAAATACCATCATCCCACAGATGACTTCATAACCACAAAAGGAAATGACATCTTGACTATGGGGCAATCTGGAATATACCACTTTGACCACGTGATCAAACTTCTTGTGACCTATACCAATAAGGAAAAAATCTGACATTCTAGGTCCTTGGGAATTTCAATGGGACATATAGGAAGATTTACCAAAATTTACAAAAAAAAAATCTATTTACAAAAATCTCACTATGATATAAACAGCAAGAAAAAACAAAACTAATGGGATTTTATACCAAACAACCAAACTGGACATTATAAACACTATAAAATGACAGAGCTATCCAGCAAGACGGGACACTTCTTTAGATTTAAAGAGACTAAAGGACTTGATAAGCAAACGACTGATTCTTCAATGGGTTTTAGTTAGGCATGGTGATGCACCCCTTTGATCTCTGCTCTTAGAAGACAAAGGTAGGAGATACTCTATGAATTCAAGCAAGCTCTGTAGCATGAGGGCCTGCTTGTTAGGGTTTCTGTCCTGCCCGGTCCCCCAGCCGTTTAGTCCCAGAGAAAATCACACAGAGAGTCTATATTAGGTTATAAACTGATTGGCCCATTAGCTCAGGCTTCTTATTAGCTCTTATAACTTATATAGCCCATTATTCTTATCTATGTTAGCCACATGGCTCAGTACCTTTCTCAGCGGGGCAGGTCACATCCTGCTTCTTCGGTGGTCCAGGAAGGAGTGCCGAGAGAGCTTCCTGCTTCCCAGAATTCTCCTATTCTCCTTGCTCCGCCTCTACTTCCTGTCTGGTTGTCCCACCTATAGATCCTAGCTAATGGCCAATCAGCATTTATTTAAATCACGATTGACAGAATACAGACAATTCTCCCACACCAAAGCTCTATGACAGCCAAGGCTAAATAGAGAAATCTTGTCTTTTTAGAAGATAGATAGATAGATAGATAGATAGATAGATAGATAGATAGATAGATGGAAAGATAGAATTGGTGAACATGCTCATACATACATTTCTGGAGAAATTAAGAAATCTGTATATCATGAGGGCCTGCTTGTTGGGGTTTCTGTCCTGCCCAGTTTCCATAGCTGGTAAATCCCAAAGAAAATCACAGAAGCCTACATAAATTATAAACTGATTGGCCCATTAGCTTAGGCTTCTTATTAACACTTATATTAATCCATTATTCTTATCTATGTTAGCCACATGGCTCAGTACCTTTCTCAGCGGGGCAGGTCACATCCTGCTTCTTCGGTGTCTGGCTAGGACTGCGGAAAGAGCTTCCTTCTTCCCAGAATTCTCCTGTTCTCCTTGCCCCACCTCTACTTCCTGTCTGGTTGTCCCACCTGTACTTCCTACCTGGCTACTGGCCAATCAGCGTTTATTTAAAACATAATTAACAGAATATAGAATTGTCCCACACCAAATCTGAATGTGG
The DNA here is from genome assembly GCA_004026605.1 of Ondatra zibethicus. NCBI lineage: Eukaryota > Metazoa > Chordata > Mammalia > Rodentia > Cricetidae > Ondatra > Ondatra zibethicus. The sequence continues at coordinate 72,115 of PVIU01004022.1, forward strand.
ACAACAGAGAATATGCACAATATTGAATTTTATGAGTTTGATATATATATGGAAAATGGAGATAAGATTTCCTTTGTCTTGGCACTTACATGGTAGAATTCTTTTGTTTTTGTTTTGTTATTTGTTTGTTTGGTGGTTGTTGTTGTTTTGATACAAGGTCTCACATACCCAAGCAGGACTCAAACTCAATATGGAGCCCAGGTTGGCCATAAAGTTCTAAATCAGCCTGCCTCCAACTTTCGAGGACTAACTAGGGTTACAGGAATGTGCCACCATGCCTGGCACTGGCTGGAACATTAACATTAAGGTAACCTGATGTTTGAAACTTGCTTTCAGTAGGTTGAGGGGTAGGGGGAAAAGGAAAGAAAGGTACCAGGGAACAAGTCATCAGCTGGATATGCTTGAGGTTGCCACCCTAGCCTTGAAGATCTGACTTCAGTCCCCAGAACCCCCATGAAAAGCTGGACACTGAGATGTGCATCTGTGATCCCAACACTCCAAGGAGAGATGGTTGGAGAACAGAGGCAGTGGCAAGTCCACAAGACAGTTAACTTGGAGTACTCAACCCCATGGAAACAAGACCATGCATTAACAACATAGAAAGTGAAAATTCACTCTTGAAAGTTATCTTCTGACTGGGCAGTGGCATGCCATTAATCCCAGTGCTTGGGAGGCAGAGGCAGGCAGATCTGTGAGGTTTAAGCCAGCCTGGTCTACAGAGCAAGTTCTCTGTATACAGAGAAACGTTGCCTTAAAAACCCAAAAGAAGAAAAAAAGAGAGAGAGGGGAAGTTGGAGAAAGAGAGAGAGAGAAGTAGGGAGGGAGGGAGGGAGGGAGGGAGGGAGAGATTTTCTTCTGGCTTCCACATCCATGCCACACAGCACGTGCATGCACGTGAGTGAGCCTGCACACTCGAGAATACACACAAAATTCATTTTTAAAAATGAAAACAAAAATAATATAGAAAAATTAAAAGGAGATAAAATAAAAATGATAATAAATGTAGCAAAATAAGTAATACTGATGGTATAGACTGTGATGGCTGTCCTTAAATGATTGCATCATTGTGTTTACTTGTTTGTTCACTTGTTTTTTGAGATAATGTTTCATGTACCTCAGGCTGGCCTCCTTATATACCTGAGGATGATCTTGAACTTGTGAGCTTCCCGCCTCCACCTCCCTAGAACTCGGTTGACGGCTATGCAGCACCAAGCTCAGCAACAGTTATGCCCTTGTACAGTCTTCATCTGAATAGAAAGCGTGGAAACTGACAGAAGAGCCCACATGCCTGAGAGCCTGTGACTCGGAGATGCTTGCCAGCAGGCTCCCTGCTTCTTCATCGCTCTGCCTCTAACCTCATCACCAGTTCCCAGCCCCAACTCAGCGCGCTCTGTAGGCACAGCCTCCAGCATCTTGCCTCTTTCTGCCAACCCCTGCTTCAGAACCGTGTCATCTTCTAAAATACCATCTACCTTCTAATCCCTTGTTCTTCAGTCGCCAGAAGAAAGTCCACGTTGATTGACATGCAAATCAAGCGACTTTCACAAGCGGTCTCCCCGCTCTGCAAGTCACCTCCACCCTGTAATAGTTTTTAGGCACAGCCTTTAAACCGCTTGCTGGTCCCTACATGCATTTTCTTGCTCAAGCAGGTCTCTTTGTTAATGACAGCTCACTTTCTCTTAATCTAGCAAATCCCTATTCGGCACTCAAACCACAGTAAAAAAGAGAAAATGGAAGCTATATGAGTAGTACTCTCGCTTCCAGAAGTATGTGCTGGCGCCTGTCTGTTGTACTGTGGCTTCTGTCCTGCCTCTGTCACTCTTTCCTAACCATGTGCTTCAAGACCCAGACCTCAGGTCTAGTGGGTGCTAAGAGCTTAGGAAACAAATGTTTGGTGAGCTGGTTTTATGTATGTCTTTATTTTTATCTCTTACTGCTCTAGAATCTCTGCGTCTATTTCACCGCTTTCTTTGAACAAGCTGAACTCTTAACAAATTCATTAAGAAAGGTGAAGCAGGAGGATGATGAATTCAAGGCCAGCCCAGGCTGCACAGTGACATTCTGGCCCAAGAAAGGGAAGAAGAGAGAAAGAGGGGAGAAAGGGAAAGGAAAGAGTTTGGGGAGGAGGGAATTCAGAAGTGGGTGGGCTGTGACATAGGTAACAGTTAACTAAAAGAAAGGCAATAGAAAGTTAAACCTCTAAACTCCTTGGTTGAGAAGACAAAGCCCAGAGCCAAGGCATTCAAAGCAGGATGGAGAGTTTCGCTTCTCTGAAGCTTTAGGGCTTAACTTCCCTTCCAAATGTCTGTGCTCTCAAGATCTCTTTTGTTTCTTGGGAAATTCTAAACATATTACATGGCCTTTTCAATGAAGGGTCTGTTTCCTGTAACTGGTGCCTCCTTTCAATTAAGATCAAACGGAATTCAGCATTAAGCGGAGCCACGACTCTTTCTCAAGCTAATGTTAATTATAACTTTGGTGGATGTGCTGCACCCTGCTCTCAACCCGTCTGACTTTACCAACAGACGGGGCAAAGCTGCCAGGAGACAGAACTGTTGCCTCTGTTATCATGGCGCTTGCCTGCAAAGACCCGTGGCTATTTCTTCCCAGAAAATCTTCATAGAAGCATTTATTATAAGAAGAATATGAGCCTTTATTAGAAGCTAACAATAGAGCCGGTGTCTATTCAGTTTCTGTTATGTACTTAAGGCAAGGAAAGAAAACTCATTTTTGTTCTTGAGTGTTAGTGTGGAATTTGCTACCTTAAAATGTTACATTCAAAGAATTTACAATTGCAGAAAAATATAGGCAGCCATTTTTGAACTCAAGTGTTGAGAAGAATCTCTAACGCCCAAAGTGAAGGTCCCCAGCACACTCATTGCTTCTGTAAGTTAGAGTTTGTGTGAGGTAGCTAGCTTACAGTTAGCCTCATCAGATACAACACAGGCAAACCGTTCAGATAGAACTGGAATTCTCAGATTTCTGTTTCCTAGGCCATTCCGCTTGTAGACTGATTTTATTTAGCACTAATATTGTCCGTTTTTTTTAATTGAAATACTTGACAAATCAGTATTTGCCTGCACTTTCCTCTCTGCTCTCATCCACTTTGCATGTTCACAGACTGCATTACTGCATAGATGCATCATCTGTGGCATTCCTACCTTGAACATTCCCAGAGCTGGTTGAGAATTAGACAGCTTTGTTAGAACGGTACCTCTTTACTATATACATTGATGTACGTTAGTATAGACACCTGAAAAACACTTATGGTTTGAAAACAATATTAATGATTTCTTAGGTATTCTGTAATTTAACTCACCATTCAATTTCACTTCAGCCCAAAGCAGTTCGGGCGAGATGCTCTCACAGTGGAAAAAAAAAACCACGTGGGCTTTACATGAGAAGGGTCTTTCAGTCCTGCTATAAAGTTAAAAAAAAAAAAAAACGACACTGAGAGGGTCTTTAATGTCGCTGCCCATTGGGTTTCCTGTGTGAACGACGCAGAGGTTGCACATAATGACTGTATACTTGAGTCTAAATTGTTGTCAATAACTAATGATTCTGGCGCTGGTGGCATGGCTCAGTGGTTAGAAACATTTGATGCTCTTGCAGAGGACCTAGCACCAACATGGTGTCTCACAACCACCTTGAACTCTAGTTCCAAAGGGACCTCAGGGAACCAGGCATGAGCACGCCCAAACACACATGCTGGTAAAACACTCATACACATAAAACTTAAAGACTAATGTCTTTGAGGAAAAAGCTAGTAATACTGTGAATTTAACTCTTAGTACAGACTTTCTAGAACTGATGAATCAGAGCATGAGTTGCTGAGGCAGATAGGTAACTTTCCCGTACTACTGTAATGTTTTATGACATTGGAAGCTTTCATCTATTGTCAGACTTAGCATAACATCACTGCAGATTGCTAGGAGACAGTAAATGTTTTTACAAGCAAAAAGCCTTCACTTTTTCCTACTGCTATCTACTGAAGAGGAAAAAAAAAAGAAAGAAAGAAAGAAAGAAAAGAAAACTTTGCCCAGCTACTGGTCTACAACCCAGGCCCTGTGTTTCAGAGCAAATGCTAAACCTTTTCAGACCTAACTGAAGAAAGCACTCTGATTCGTTTCATCTAACCTGCAACATCCCTAGAGACAAAGGGAGTGCAGCAGAGCCAGCAGCTCATGAAGTGAGAGCACGCCACTGAAGCTGGACAGAGTGGCCCTCACTATGATTGCAGAACTCGGAAGGTAGAGGCAAGAGCGAGGTCGAGACTACCAAGGGCTACAGAGCAAGTTCCACGCCAACCTGGGCTATATTACAAGATAGATTCTCAAACAAAACAAACCAGAATGTCACTGAAGAGCCATTGCTCCTAGCCCTCTGGTTGATTCAAGTCCTTCAAATGCTGTGTGCTTTGAAAAGCAGGGAGAGAAAACTTTTCAGATTGTGGAGACAAGACCACACCTGAATACTCCCTCTCTCTCCACTAGGAGTAAGCATCTGCCTTATAAAGTTCTCTCTGTATGAAAACTAACTAGATTGCCTCAACATTAATTAGTATAATTAACACATTATCAATAGCTGCCCTTACAACACCCACCCCCCACTATGTGTTCCCAGCTTCCTGTAATCACAGGTCACAGCCTTCCCCTGGAGCCAGCATCAATCCTCCTTTCTTTCCCACAATTACCTTCCAAACTGAAAACCATCCCATTATAAAAACCGAAAAATGAGCCAGACAAAATTAAACACTGAAGAGAACTAGTTAGCCGTGAGACTGGAAACATGCCTCACGAGTTTACTAAATTGATGCTTTGAAAAAAATATGATAATCCATTATTGTACTTAGGATTAAATGAGACTAAGTAACTGAAATGTAATGGAGGTGCAGAAATGAAGACAAAAAGATTACCAAAACTTCAAGTCTTGGTAATTATTCTACTTAATCTGTCAAACATTTATTTATTGTTTTAATATATCAGCAGGCAAGGTGTCTTAGTAGAGCAGGTTGGGTGTCAGACTTAAAAAACTAGCAGAAAATATAAACTCTCAAAGACTGAAATAGACTCTAACATCGTATATTATTTGTACTTCTAGAAAGCTGAGTAGATAATACAATTTTTCTTGTGACACTATTCTGGACTGAAGAGAAAACTAGAGGCTCAGGTCATAAGTCTGTGATTGCATTTTTGCCTAGCATGTATTAAACTCTGGGGTTGATTCCCAGTACCCCACACTCCCACGCACAAACACAAATTGTTTCTTTAGCTGGGTGTGGTGGGTATATATGTAATCCTAGAATTCAGAAGCTAGAGATAAGAGAATGAGAAGTCTAAAGGCTAGCCTTGGCAACTTTGTGAATCTGAAGCCAGCATGCACTGTCCTGAGGCCCATTTCAAAGAATGTAAACAAAACAGCAAACAACAACAACAACAAAAAGCAAAATGGATTAATGAATGTACACTAAAGCATATAATATATAATCTTTCAAAAGCGGGGTTGGAGAGATGGCCCAGCAATTAAAACCACGTGTTGCTCTTACAGAAGACCATAGTTGGATTCCCAGCAACCACATCAAGTGGCCCACAGCCACTTGTTAATTCAGCTCCAAGGGATCTGACGCCCTTTTCTGGCTTCCACAAGCACCCACACATATACGCCACAGAATCACACAAACATACACACAGATACATAAATAAAAATAAAAATAGCCAAGCGGTGGTGGCGCACGCCTTTAATCCCAGCACTTGGGAGGCAGAGGCAGGTGGATCTCTGTGAGTTCGAGGCCAGCCTGGTCTACAAGAGCTAGTTCCAGGACAGGCTCCGAAGCTACAGAGAAACCATATCTCGAAAAACTAAAATAAATAAATAAATAAATAAATAAATAAATAAATAAATAAAAATTTAAAAATATTTTTGAAGATTTGTGGCTCTTAGCTGGGTGTGGCAGCCCGCACCTTAAGTTTCAGCACTCCAGAGGCCAAAGAAGGCAGTGCTGAGTGAGTCCAGCCTGGTCTACATATTGAGTTTCAGGCCTACTACTGCTACATAGTAAGACCTGTCTCTAAAAAACAAAATACAAAAAAAAAAAAAAGCTAAGATCTATAGCTTTTAACTCCTGAGCCATCTTCCTAGCCCAAGATAAATGTTTAATTTTTATTTTCCTTTGGTTTTGAGACAAGGTTTCTCTGTAGCACCTCTGACTGTCCTGGAACTCTCTGTAGACCAGGCTGGCCTCACAAAGATCTGCCTGCCTCTGCCTCCTAAGTGCTGGGATTAAAAAAAATTTAGATTAAAAAACAAAACAACATTATAAATTTAGCTAGCTTTAAACTATTTCATCCTTCTCTAGTCTTAAAACAAATATGGTAGACAGGGAACACCTGAAATCCTCGCTACTCAGAAAACTGACCTAGAAAGAGCCTATGCTTGAGGTGTGGGTCACATAGCAAATTTAAGGCCAGCCTAGGTAATAGAGCAAAACCCTGTCTCAGAATGAAAATATTGAGCCTGGTGTGGTGGTGCACACCTTCATTCCCAGCACTGGAGAGGTAGACATAGGCGACCACTGTGAGTTGAGGGCATCCTGGTCTACATAGCTCCAGGACAGCCAGTGCTATAAACAAGTTCTGTCTCAAGAAACAAAGAACAATAAAACTATCAGTAAGTAAATAGATGATCAATAAATGGACATATATAAAAACATGAAAGTATGAAAATATAAAAATGATTTTGATTTTGATCTCCATCACTATATTTCATTCTTCTGAGTGGCCTTGTCTATTAACTATGGTATCTGCTTTAGTTTTTCTTGTCTTTATCTTGAGCGTTTCTGTTTGATTGCTTTTCAATGTTTTAATCACCCTACTAAGTTTTTCCTCCATATTTTGAACTTTTGCCTTCAATTTACTGTTACATTCACTGTGGAGACTATGTGGAAAAGGTCTTGAGATAGTTTCCCCAAACTCATGCATCTGTTTGACTTGTCCCTACAAATGATACTTTTAAACAGTGAAACCCAAAGTTCTTTCACAGACTTTTCAACTATCCTTAATCTTGGATTCCCTTACTGGAGAGTTAGTCATTCGGTGATGGTTCATGGGTGGGGTTTATGTCGGTTTTTCAGTGTTGCTTTCTTTTGTTTTATGTATTAAAATAAAGGGTTGGGAATATAGCTCAGTGAGAGAGCCTGCCTAACATAAGATACTGGTCTCAGCTCTCAGAACTGAAGGGGAAAAGGAACTAGGAAACAGGAGAGTAAGCAAAAGACCACTTAAGGATAACAAGGATGGTGGGGTACACCTGTCTTTCCCCTTACTCAGGAGGCTGACTGAGAATGAGCAGCGGATCCCAGGAGTTCAAGACTGGTCTGAGAAAGGTGAGAGGAAGGGGGAAAGTGAGGACAGGAAGGAGGAAGGGAAAGTGCTCTATCTTGTGTTTTCTGCAATGTTGAGATCTTAATGTACTAAGGGCAGTGCTGAAGGAGAAGGCTTTGCATGATGCTCGACACAGAAAATTTCCAATCTTATTCCCTAGGGACAGAGGATAAGAACTGTTATTTGGGGAATTAAATAAATAATTATATTATAACACACACGTGTATACAAAGTCTTAGAGGATAGGACAGCAAAAAAACTACTACAGTATCTAATTACAATTCTGATCTGTGAAAGAACACAGCAGAAGGAAGAAGGCAAATGAAACAATTTTCCCCAGTTTCTTCTACAAAAATCACAGAATAGTTCTATGTTTAATGAAAATGATGTTATCTTTTGAATTACTTTAGTAGAGATGCAAATCCTTAACTTTGAAATCCTGAGAGAGGAAATGGATGGGCTAAGCCTAGAGGCTATGAGGAGCAGCACGCACAGGGACATCCGAGTGGCCCAAGTGTCCATTTTCTAGGCCTCCTATAGCCTTCTCTTCATAGGAATCACATTCACATGATTCACATGATTCTATAATTAGCAAATGTAAACATAAACAAAATATTAATGGTAGGGATTGATAAATCACAAAAATGTGATGGGTATGTTCCCATTTTGTTGTGTGTTCAGCACTAAAAATCCAAAGCCTGCTGGTGTGTTCTGGGGTGTTCACTAATGTCTAGAATGTATATGCCAAAGGATGGGCCAGAAAAATGCATTCTCAACAAGATGATATTCTTCATGTTGCTACAGAAGATGACTTAGAAGAAAAAGCTAGGGAGGAATTTGTACATATTATCAAAAGAAGAAAAACAATGAAAAAAATAAAGCTGACAGGTTGGGAGTTGAAAGCTTCAGAGGGAAAAATAGTTGTGATAATGGTTTTGATAGCAGTAGTTATCAAAGCTTAAAATATTTAAGAAGCAAATTACGCCGGGCGGTGGTGGCGCACACCTTTAATCCCAGCACTCGGGTGGCAGAGGCAGTCGGATCTCTGTGAGTTCGAGACCAGCCTGGTCTACAGAGCTAGTTCCAGGACAGGCTCCAAAGCCACAGAGAAACCCTGTCTCAAAAAACCAAAAAAAAAAAAAAAAAAAAAAAAGGCTGGAGAGATGGCTCAGTGGTTAAGAGCACTGATTGCTCTTCCAGAAGACCCAGGTTCAATTCCCAGCACCCACATGGCAGCTCACAACTGTCTGAAGATCCAGTTCCAGAGGATCTGACACCTTCACACCAATGCATATAAATAAAGTTAAATAAACCTAAAACATTCTTAAAAAATATTTAAGAAGCAAATTAAAATGTGAAACACAATTAATAAAAACTCAGAGACAGATATTGGAGTTCAACCTGAAGACCAGAAAAGCAAAGCAGCCAGCCACTAGCTTTTACCACGACCTCAGTCCAAAAATGGTGATTCTGCCTCCAGGAAACCTCAGAATGAGACTGAGGTGGAAGTAAGGGCCAGTGGCTGGCTGCTTTGCTTTTCTGGTCTTCAGGTTGAACCCCAATATCTGTCTCTGAGTTTTTATTAACTGTGCTTCAAAAATGGTCAATTTTCAGGGTTAGAGAGAAGGCTCAATGGTTAAGAGCTGCCAGGACGCCTTAGCCGTATTCCCCAGGGAAAGATGAGTGCCTTATCCGCCCGTTCTCCAGCCCCATGACGCAGGACACACTGTGCAGGACAATCAGACGCAATAGGGACTAAAGTTAAAGGAGGAACTCAGTGTATTAATGTGAGCGTCAGCTTATATAGGTTGTGACATCATGTGACATGGGAGTACCTCCAGCCAATGAGAGATAGCCAAGCCCTCTGGCTGTAGGGGCATCTACCTAGATTTTGCTGTCTCATCCCCACTCGGTAGCTTTGAGACTATCGTTCAAACTTGATCCAGACTCTACTCTGTCCTACAGGCCTCGAGGCACAAGCCCTGAGATAATTTTGGCCCAACAAGAGCACTGGCTGATCTTCCAAAGGACCCGGATTCAATTCCCAGTACCTATATGGCAGCTCACAATTGTCTGTGACTCCAGTTTCAGAGTCTCTGGCACCCTCACACAGACATACATGCAGACGAAACATCAACACACATAAAAATAAATAAATCTTTAAAAAAAAAAAAAAGTTCCGTTTTCTGAATTTGGAACATCAAGGTTAAGAGTGTAAGATGGAATGGGAGCCAAGGCCTCACTCCAGAGGTCTGGAGTCACTCCCAGCATATAGCATGTTGAATGGAGGCCCTAATGAGCTCATCCTGAATTCTCACCGTGGTGGAGAGACACAACTCCCACCTTGCTGACGGTGGTCCAGCGTGGAAATTCACCGCTAATTTGTAATGCGTGAGAAAAATAATTTCATATGCATAATAACTAAGAGGATGAATACAAGCCACACAGGAACGGTCCTGCTGCTGCATGACGGCCAAGTTTGCTTGTGGATATTGATTTCTAGCCAACTATCTGGTGAAGACTGATCGGTAAGGCTGTGGGAGTGCCTCATGTAAAAAGGATCTCTCTGCAGAGGGCTAGCATTACTCTAATTAGACCTTTCTGCTCTGGAGCCTGACCCTGGAAATTACAGACGAATTTAAAATTCTGCTAACTCCTGAGAGGAGACAGGCAGCTGCAGGGGTGCGGTGTCTGTGTGTTTGTTTGTATTTTGGAACCTCCTGGGCAATGTAACAGAGCTACAATCGTTTTGAATAGTCAGGTCCACATGGAAAGTAACTCAGTTTTTCTTTTCGGGTTCTCCAGATAAGGTCTCCTGGAGCCCGAGCTGATTGATCCTCTCGCCTCTGCCTCCTCATTGCTGGGGTTATACAGGCCTGTGCCACCATGCCTGGTTTTACTCATGCCGAGGTGGAGCCCAGTGCTTTGTGCGTTCTAGCTGCCTCAGCTCCTGGAAAGTGGATTTATGATTAGGCTTAAGTATCAGGGGAGACTCAGAAGGCAGGCATGGGGCTACGTGACTGAACTTCCCGCACGCAAGGGCCAGAAGCAGGATGGGGAGTTAGGAGTCCCCTAATCTATACAGAAAGGTCTTGTCAAGAGTGGGAGAAGGGGGAGAAGGAGACCAAAACAAAATAAAATATGTGAAGAGAATTATTTTATTAAAACATTTTCCCCTTTTTCTTTGTTTCTTTTTCTTTGTTTCTTTCTTTCTTTCTTTCTTTCTTTCTTTTTTTTTTTTTTTTTTTTGGTTTTTGGAGACAGGGTTTCTCTGCATAGCGCTAGAACACACCCTGTAGACCAGGCTGGCCTCGAACTCAGGGATAAGGTTCGCCTGCCTCTGTCTCCCAAGTGCTGGAGTTAAAGGCATACACCAACACCGCTACATGCGCTTTTAAGAATTATTTTATTATTTATCTTATTTTTTATCTTTATTCATTTTGATGTGTCTGGGTGTTTCCTGCATGTATGGGCTGCCACGTGGGGGGGCTTAGTCTGGGTCTTCTGGAGGAGCAGCCAGTTCTCCAGACCACTGAGCCATCTCTCCAGACCTTTATTTTATTGTTTTTAGTGTATTGGTAGCCTGCATGTATGTCTGTGCACCTGTAGTGCTCAGAAGAGGGCCTCAGATCCCTTGAACTTGGAGATCCCACCAACTGGAATGGCCGGAAGGCTTCAGTGTGTATGTTGGGAACCAAAACCCAAGCTCTCTGCAAGAGCAAGAAGTGCTCTTAGCCTTGAGACCAGCCCTCTCGCTGAAATGTTCTCTGACATCAAATCCCCACTCTGAGGTCTGCATTTCACCATGGGGTTGAGACTGATTCAGGCTTAAAGAACTCACAGGTCGGTGTCTGATCCACTGAGACTTTGTTCTCTGTTTTTTAGCTTATTGTCTCTTTTATTCTGTTTCTTTTTTCTTCGTTTTACAATTAATTGGGTTTTTAGCTTAGTAAACGTTTCAGTAAGACACCAAGAATACTTTGTTAGACTTTTGGGTGTTTCCAAGCTCCTGGTTAAAAATTTAACCGTCTTTTAGCTGTTTCCGTTGATAGCAATTGTTGCTCCTTTCGGCGGATTGTACTCCAACCGTGACCTTAAGTCCCTATTGTCTCCTGTTTGTAGCAGCGCACATTCTTTTCAAATACCAGTTATTAATGGTATGTCTGGTCACAAGAATAATGACTGGGACAAATGCAGTTTTCAATCAGCTAATAAAAATGTATAGGCCTTTAAAGATCTGTTTCAAAAAACAGCCACATCCTTCAGGCCATCCAGCTACCTGTGGTGAAGCAATGACATTATGAATACCAGGGACTGAAATGTGTCCACCTACTGGGTAGACCAGAGTTGCTGACCAGCGGAACTCCAGTGAGAAGCAGATTTGGAGGGCGTGGGATTAATTTTATCTGGAACCTGATATGCTCTGCATTCCTGTGAGATATCAAAGTATTTTTTCCAGGAGACAGTTCTGACCCAAATGAAGCAGTTGCTTATAGTGATAGATGTTTCCCAAAGATCAAGCAAGAAAACGAAGACGATTCTGTGGGTCTCACAGTTTAAGCGTTCTTGGGCCAAGGTGAGAAGGCCCGGAGCAGCAGATGGGTGAGATTTCAGTGGGCGGAAGCGTGAGTTGGGCATGTTTAAACAGAGCGTGCATGAGATTCCTTCTACAAGTTTGGCTGTGAACACCAGAAAAGAGATAACCAAGTTGTTGCTTGGTGGAGGCAGAGGTGAAAGAGGTCACTTGCTATTTTCCTTTGTGTTTCTGCTGGTCAGAGCTGAGCCCCGTTAAATGCTGACTACAGAGAGCTCAGAGAGAAGAAGTTGAAAACATAGCAAAATTCAAGAGAAGACCTAGCAAGCCTGGGAGCAGAGGAAGGTCACGCACCGGAGGTATCCACGCTGGCTGGTTCCGTGCAGTTGAGATAGCCAATATATCAACAGGTGTGTTGGTTGACCTGCGGCCGACCTGAGGAATTGCGAATGCCCAGGGACAGCCGGGGCCCAGCTGTGAGAGGCAGCTGCACATTGTTCTCAGGACAGGGTATGTGCCCAGCTTCCTAACCACCTGGCATAGTTATATACAAGGAAGCTTGGCCTTCATAGAGGATCCCTGTAAGAGAGAAAAGAAAGAAGCAAACAAAACTGCCTCTACTCACCTCTCCCTATTAAAGCTCAAATCAGTCCATATAGCTGATGCTGCTTACAGAGAAGAGGGCTTGAAAAGAGCTAACTTGCCGAGCAGTAGTAGCACTTGCCTTAATTCCAGCACAGAGGCAGGCAAATGTCCATGAGTTCGAGGCTATCCTGGTCTACAGAGGTAGTTCCAGGACAGCTAGGGCTGTTACGCAGAGAAAACCCTGTCTTGAAAAAAAAACTGACTCAAGTCAGACTACTATAACTTCAGAAGAAATCATCACATACAAACTTTTGTTTTGTTTTTATACACATAAGACTCTTTCAAAACATAACTCCCATCAGCAGTTATATAAAATAGAGGTGACTGGGCTAGGGCTGCAGTTGGTAAAGTGGGAGCCTAGCATACACCAAGTCCTGGACTCGATCCTCAGCATCGCATAAATCTGGTGCTGCATGCCTGCAATCCTAGTATTCTGGAGGTAAAAGCAGGAAGATCAGCAATTAGAGGTCATTCTCGGAGACGTTTTTCTCTAGCTCAAGGCCAGCCTGGGATATGGCAGACACTGTGTCACGAAACAAAAATGAGAGAAAGAACGATTCATGCTTGGAAACGCAAAAGAAAGTGAACTTTATAACTTCTGAATGCTGTTTTTGATATTTAACGGGGTTCAGTTTGACATTTTCATATCCACATACAGTGTGTACTGATCAAATCCAAACTCCTCCTCAACCAAGTTTACAACATTTTCCTATCTGAACATTTCCTGGACACTAAGGAGGGTATGCACTAAGCAAGGCTGATAACAGTTGATGGAAACAAGCCCCAGCTCAGTGCCGAACGTACAGCATGCCCTGGGTTCCATCTAGCACTGCAAGAAAAAAAAAAGTTCTGTCTGGTCTCAAAAGTAAGTATATATTCAAATTGCTAAAGATATTAAAATTCATTATAAAAATAAAGTCTTAAGAAGAACACTCGAGGATGAACAAAATTATGTACACAGTCATTGGAAAAATTAAACCCTCAGAAGAAAACAACAATGTCACCACAGTGGCTGAAATGTATCAGGCTGACATTCACGACTCAAGACTCTCACATGGGCCTCAAAGCCAAAGGGATTGAAAGCCTAAAACAAAGTTGATAAGCCTTTCAGATTTTCTTTTTACATTAATTCACTGGTTAGTCCATGAACTTCAGCCAGCTCGATACAATTTGATCAGTATATTCCTTGGTAAAATTAAAACAGCGGTACATGCTAAACTTACCACGGTTAACACCATCAAGTGTTTACCTTCTGAAAAAGTCACATTTTGCTATTGGTGGCTGTGAAGGTGGTGTTTTGTTTGTGTTTTTTGAGACAAGGTCTCTTATAGGTCAGGGCAGCCCCAAACACCAGGCTCTTCTGCCTATATCTCCCAAGTACTGGGATTAGGGCTGTGCCATGACTCCTGACTAATGAAGGCCTAGACTAAACATTTTGTTGTACTGGATGTCTTATTTGGAAAAACTGTTCTATTTTATTTTAGGTTTGTTGAGGCAGGGTTTCTCTGTATAACCTTGGCCATCCTGGAACTTGTTCTGTAGACCAGGCTGGCCTCAAACTCAGAGAGATCTGTCTAACTCTACCTCCCAAGTGCTGGGATAAAAAGTGTGTGCCACCATTGCCCGATGGAAAAATTATTTTCATTTCCATTTATCAAAGAAGTGGAAACTCGGTTTACAAAATTCAATTTCAAGTTAGACGTTGTGGTACATGCCAATTCTCAGGAGGCAGAACAGGCAAATTTCTATGAGTTCCAGGACAGCTTGGTCCACAAAGCAAGTTCTAGGTCACCCAGGGCTACAGAGTGAAGCTCTGTCTCAAAAGAAGAAGAAGAAAGAGAAGGAGAAGGAGAAGGAGAAGGAGAAGGAGAAGGAGAAGGAGAAGGAGAAGAAGAAGAAGAAGAAGAAGAAGAAGAAGAAGAAGAAGAAGAAGAAGAAGAAGAAGAAGAAGAAGAAGAAGAAGAAGAAGAAGAAGAAGAAGAAGAACCCAGCATGGTGGTGCATGCCTTTTAATCCCGGCACTCAGGAGGCAGGCGGATCTCTGTGAGTTTGAGACCAGCCTGGTCTACAGAGTGAGTTTCAGGACAGGCTCCAAAGCTACACAGAAACCCTGTCTTAAGGAAGGAAGGAAGGAAGGAAGGAAGGTAGGAAGGAAGGAAGGAAGGAAGGAAGGAAGGAAGGAAGGAAGGAAGGAAGGAAGGAAGGAAGGGAAGGAAGGATCTTTAAAAAGAAGCCCTGGCTTTAATATTATGAGACAAAGAACCCTCCAGACACCTTTGGTGTGTATTTTGTGTTCACCATCTACTGTAGGACATGAGGCCTACCTTTAAGAATTCTTTGTTTCTTCAGTGAGACTTCCTCGGAGAAAACTAATTGCTTTTATTTGCAACAAGTTATCAATTGGACATAGCTTCTGGGTCAGGAATGGGGGCTTGTGTCCATTTCTCCTTTTAGTCCTGGCGTCCCAGCTGGTGCAGATCTGTGCAGGTCCTGTGCGTGCTGTCTTAGTCTCTGTGAGTTCACATGTGTATCGGTCCTGATAGATTTAGAAGGCCTTTCTTCCTTGGTGTCCTCAACCCCCTCTTGCTCTTACACCTTTCTTCCTCCTCTTCCACAGGATTCCCTGAGCCTGAGAAGAGGGATTTGATTGATGCATCCCATTTAGGGCAGAGTGGCCTGAGGTCTCCCAATTTCTGTACACTGGCTGTGGGTCTCTGTATTTGCTCCATCTGCTGCAAGAGGAAGATTCTCTGATGATGGCTGAGATCTATGAGTATAACAAAATTTCATTAGGAGTCAACTTATTGCTACCTTTCTTTAGCAGAACTGTATTATTTGGTTTTGCCCTCGGTTCCTGGCCTATCTAGTTTCAGATTCTTGGCCACACAAGCAGTACTGAGTATGGACTCCAGTTCACAGAGTTTAAAGGAACCACATTTTCTTTACCTACTCCCCTGTTGAGGGACAGCTAAACTGCCTTTAGTATCATTAATAGAGCAGCAATGAACATGGTTAAGCAAGTGTCTTTGTATTAGGATGTACAGTACTTTGGGTATATGCCCAAGAGTGGAAGAGTTACCTGGATCTTGAGGTAGATATTTTCCCACCTTTTTGAGGAACCACCACATTGATTTCCATACTAGTTGTACTAATTTGGACTCCCACGAGCAATGGAAGAGTGTTCCCCTTGCTCCACATTCTCACAAGTTTGAACTGCCATATTTTTTTTGTGTGTGTGTTAGCCATTCTGACTGGTGTAAGGGGAAATCTCAAAGTAGTTTTTATTTGCATTTCCCTGATGACTCAAATGTTGAATATTTCTTTAAGTGTTTCTCAACCATTTAGGTTTTCTCTATAAAGAATTCTCTGTTTAGGTCTGTACTCCCATAACCCTTCTTTTTTCATTTTTCTTTCTTTCCTTTTTTTCTGGTTTTTGAAGACAGAATTTCTCTGTACAGCCCTGTGCTAGAACTCACACACTCACCCTCTAGACCAGGGTGGCATTGAACTCACAAAGATCTGCCTATTTTTGCTGTCGCAAGTGCTGGGATTAAAGGTGTGTGGTTTTTGTTTGTTTGTTTGTTTGTTCTTTGTTTTTTGTTTTTGTTTTTTGAGACAGGGTTTCTTTGTATAGCTTTCAGAGCCTATCCTGGAACTGGCTCTGTAGTCTGGGCTAGCCTCAAACCCACAAAGATCTGTCTGCATCTCTGGGATGAAGCCCAGCTTTCTTGATGTGTTCTTGGATTCAGTTTGCAAGTATTTTATTGAGAATTTTTGCATCTATGTTGATAAAGGAAATCTGGTCAGTAACTGTCTTTCTTTGATGGATTTTTGGTGTAGGAGGTCCTTCTGTTTGTGTGTTGCTTTCATTGGTTGAATAAAGAGACTGCCTTGGCCTTTTGATAGGGCAGCCCTTAGGTGGGTGGAGTAGACAGAAAAGAATGCTGGGAAGAAGGGAAGTGTGGCAGACGCCATGTTTCTCCTCAAGACTGACGCTAGTTAGACTCATGCAGGTAAGCCACAGTCAAGTGGAGATACACATTAATGGAGATGGGTTAAACAAATATGTAAGAGTTAGCCAATAAGAAGCTAGAACTAATGGGCCAGGCAGTAATTTAATTAATACAATTTTTGTGTGTTTATTTCGGGTATAAGCTAGCCGGGTGGGACAAAACAAGGGGCCCTGTACCAGGTGGCTGGGAGCTGGCAACACGGCCTGCCCGCTCCTCTTGCTACAGATTTTTCTATAGTTTTGGTATCAGGGTAACAGTGGCCTCATAAAAAGAACCAAGCAGTTTCTACTTCTTTTATTTTGTGGAATAATTTGAGGAGTATTGGTGTTAACTCTTCTTTGAAAGTCTGGTAGAATTTTGTGCTACAATCATCTGGCACTTGGATTTTCTTTGCCGGTAGACTTTTCAGTGACTGCTTCAATTTTACTAGGAGTTATAAGTCCCTTTAACTTGCTTATCTGATCTTGATTTAACTTTGGTAGATGTGATAAATACATATATGTGTATGTGTATATATATATATATATATATTTATATATCCCCCCACTGTCTTTTTTGAGACAGGGCCTTCAGTGTCTCAGGCTGGCCTTGACCTTGAACTCACTCTGAAGCTGGTGATCACATTGAACTTTCTTCTGAGCCTTATGCTCCCCCTTCCAGAGTGCTGTGATTATGGCTGGATACCACTACACCTGGTTTACCAGTGGCAACCTCTTCCTCTCCTTGTTTTCCTTTTCTTCCTCCTTCTTTAAGTGACAGTGTAGCCTAGAATGGCCTGGAGCTTGCTACCTTGATAGGTAGCCCAGGCTGGCTTTGAACTCATAATCCTGCTGCCCCAGCCTCTTTTGATTTGTGTTTACAGGTTTGCACTGTCACAGCCACTTCTCTGGTGGATCTCAGTGAGTTCAAGGTCAGCCTGGTCTACAAACAGAGTTCCAGGACAGCCAGGACTGTTACACGGAGAAACCACCACACACACACACACACAAATGAAAGAAAAGGAGGGAGGGAGGTTGGGAGGGAGAGAGAGAGATTCTGGGTGTGGTGATCTAGCACTCAGGGTGATACATGAGGATCACATTTCGCAGGCCAGTCTAGGTAACATCCTGGGACCCTGTTACACACATACACACACACACGAGAGAGAGAGAACCAGAAATATCTGACGATCTATTATCTTGGTTACTTAAAGTTGAACCAACAAACTCTAGAATGTGGTGAGAAGAGGGTCCTCTGCTTTTGAAGCTGACACCTTGGATATTGCAGGGATTCCAGTCAATTTATCTTTAATTTTCTTTTCACCTCGATACACAGTGACCTACCTCTTTTGTGTTGAGAAATCAAGCAGTTACCCCTAAGCAGCTTCAGATGTCAAAATCTCTTACACCTCATTCTATAAACAAGTTAAGCAAGCTACAGAAAAACCGAGAAACCACCATCCTCCATGAACTCAGCAGGTAAAGGAAGAGCAAGGACAAAAACAATGGCTCATCTGAAGCCAAGCAGGTCTGCTGGGTCTCCAAGGAAGCTGTCTTTCAAGAAAGGAAATGCATAAGCTTGCCGTCTTTCCCCCTTTCTGCCCCTTCTCGATGAGATTTCTATCAGGAAGATGCTCTGGCCTGTCTCTGCAGTTTCATCAGCCATTTTATCTCGTTTCCCATCTTCTCACTTTTGCCCTGGACTCGGCTCAGAAGTATTGCAGAAGTCTAACCTCTGAATGCTGTCCTCTTTTCTTTTGCACTGCGTATGGGCTGGGTGGGTCCCTGTGAAATCCTTCTGTGTTGGTTTGAAAGAAAATGGCCCCCAAAGGGAGTGGCACTACTAGGAGGTGTGGCCTTGTTGGAGTGGGTTGGGTTTTTGAGATCCTGTGGGGTGGGTTTTTGAGATCTTTTTTCAGAGCTTAACACAGTGTGATGGGCAATTGACTTTCTGTTGCCTTTTGGTCAAGATGTAGCCAGCACCTTGTCTGCCTGCACACTGCCGTGCTCACTGTCATTATCATAAATGGACTGAACCTCTTCAAACTGTCAGCCACCACTTCAACTAAATGTCTTCTTTATAAGAGTTGCTGTTGTCATGGTGTCTCTTAACAGCAATAAAAAGCCCTAACGAAGACACACACCTTTTTGTTCCTTTAAGTTTTGAAACACAGGAGGGAATCAGATACACTGTTTCTAGAAACTTTTAGTTAGTTTTTTTGTTTTGTTTATTTCGTTTTGTTTTGTCTTTTTAACAGAATCTCATTCTATAGCCTGTGTTGAACTGGAACACTATGTGGCCCAGGCTAGCTTTGAACTTGTGGAAATCAGCCTCAGCCTCTCTGAGCCTTTATAGCTGAAAAAGCACCACTGTTTTCAGAAACTGTTAACAGTTTCTTTCCTCTAGGAATTATTGATTCATCTCTGTATCTGTTTGGAGGAAGCTAGTGTGACTCAAACCTTTGCAGTTAGAAGTAACCTTCTTAGAAAGTTGAAAGGAACTAAAATTGGAAGAATAATAAGAATATTTATTATAAATAGATCTAAAAGTAATTGATTGAATTATAAATCTTCTTCTAGATAATAAAGCCTAATCTAAATTTAAAATAACCCTCAGTTGCCACCCAGGCCCACATCCAGGGCTTTGAGCTGGCCCAGCCCAACACCTGCCACATCTATGGTCAGCTGGTGTGTGAAGGAACTGGTCCTATGGAACCATAGCTGCAGGATCTCCACGACTCAGGGCAAAAGCAGGATATCCAAAAGGAGTTTTAGTGAGGGTCCAGTATTGATGGTGTGGCAGAAACCAGAGGCCTTGAACCAGCAATTCATTGCCATGAACATTTGCAAGTAAACTGTTTGAACAAAAGGATCTACTGCATGGCCCAGTGCAGCTCCCAATGCCACCTAGACAAATGAAGAGGAGCTGGAAAGGTGGTAAAGAGGGAGGAGCGACAGTTTTGTTGCTGTTTTATTGATATTTTCATTTTCTTTTTTAGGGAGTGGCACTACAAGGGTAAAGGGCAGATGTGGAGGGTCTGGAAAAAAATGGAATTAGGATGAATGATATGAAATTCTCAAAGAATCAACTAAAAAATCTTTTTTTAAAAAAAGATACAATGATTGTTAGTGAAATATTATTTTTGTGGACTTCTTGTAGCTTTTAATTTTTCTTCAAAAATTTATTTAAAAAATATTGGCATTTTTCTCTTCAAATGATCTCACTTAGAACAGAGTTTTGGAGAGGGGGTTAGTTTTCATCTGTGGGAAGAGAGAGGAGGAAGGATTTATGAATTCCCAAGTCTTCATCTTTTCTCAGGAAAGCCCAGGGAGTCTGGACTGGACCCCCCTGGGTTTGATTATGCTCCATCACCTGCAGGCTCCTGCTCTCCCCACAGCTGTGTGAGGTCTGTGCAAGTTGTTCCCACCCCACACTGGCTTCGTTATGCCACTCCTACTGTGCTCACCTGCACAGACTCCTTCCCACACCCTTGGTGGGGTTCTCCCTCTGACATCACTGTGGCTTCACCTTTTCCTGCCCTGGGTTTCTTGGTGAACATGTGACTCTCTATGAGTTGGTCTCACAAGCACAGTGTTTTGCTGAAGGACTAATGAGGGTAGTTTTGCCTTAATATAAAAAGCTGTCATTTTTTTTAGCCAGGCGGTGGTGGCTCACGCCTTTAATCCCAGCACTCTGGGAGACAGAGGCAGGCAAATCTCAGTGAGTTCAAGGCCAGCTTGGTCTGGACTGAGTTCCAGGAGAGCCAAAGATACATAGAGAAACCCTGTCTCGAAAACCAAAAATCAATAAATAAAAATAAAACTGTCATATATATATACCAACATAGGGGTACACACCTATAATACCAGTACTGCACATACTCAGGCAGGAGGATCATAAGGACTGAGCTAAAGGCAGCCTGGCACATGTAGAGATTACCTGTCTCAATAAAAAAGCAGGGAGCAAGAGAATAACATTATTGGTGAATTATGAAGAAAAAGAATCCAGTGTGTAGCCGGGCGGTGGTGGCACAGCATCCCAGCTACTAGAGAGACAGAGTAGGTGAATCTCTGTGAGACAAGGCCAGCCTGGTCTACAGAGCAAGCTCCCAGACAGGCTTCAAAGCTACAGAGAAACCCTGTCCTTGAAAAACAAAACAAAACAAGACAAAACAAAAAATCCAGTTTGTGCTCTTCTGCTTTTCCTTTTCCTGAGACAAGATGTGATGCATCTCAGGCTGACCTTAGACTTGTTAGGTAGCTGAAAATGACCTTGAATTTCCATTTTGAGATTTGAACTCAGTGTTTTATAAACCCTAGGCAAGCACTCTACCTCTTCCACATCCTCAGTCCCTCAATGCTTTGTTTGTTCTCCCTTCCAAATGAGCAAGGTTAGCAAAGAATCAAATAGAAACAAAAGCCTACACTGAAGAGCTACAATAAAACCGTGATTGAGCTAGGTATGGCAGTACATGACTTTAGGGTGGCAGGGCAGGTGAGCTCTGTGAGTTCAATGCCAGCCTGGTCTACAGACTCAGTTCCAGGTCAGCCACAAATATATAGTGAGACTCTATCTAGAAGAAGTTGAATACCAAATCTCTTCCTAATACAAAGGCCTTCTAATCTTGAAAGGAAAACTTATTCAAAAATTTTCATACCCAAGCCATAAATATCTAAAAAATTTAAGATTTATTATTTTATGTTAATTATGTGTATGTGGTGTGGGAGGTCCTTCTGTCTGTGTGTTGCATTTATTGGTTAATGAATAAAGAGACTTTGGGCCTATAGCACAGCTATAGGGGAACAGAGCTAGACAGGGAAAACTAAACAGAATGCTGGGAGAAAGAAGGGCAGAGTCAGAGAGAAGCCATGTAGCCCATGGGAGACAGATGCTGGGGACTACCCAGTAAGCCACAGCCACATGGTGATACACAGATTAATAGAAATGGGTTAAATTAATATAAGAGCTATCCAATAAGAAGCTAGAGCTAATGGGCCAAGCAGTGATTTAATTAATACAGTTTCTGTGTGATTATTTTGGTTCTGGGAAGCCAGGACAAACAAGCAGCTCCTTACAACAATTGGCATGCCAATATGGTGGACTAAATCCATGTAAAACATGTATACTCAAGTGCAGGTACATATGGAGGCTAGAAGAGGGTTTGAATTTTCTAGAACTGGAGTTACAGGCAACTGTGAGTTTCACAATGTGGGTGCCAGGAACTGAACTCAGATTCTCTATTCAAAAGTAGTACATGCTCTTAACCTTTGAGCCATCTCTCCAGTCCCAGCTTCATGCTTTAAAATTTCTTGTTACAGAATAAGTTAGAGACATGTGAGGGAGACACGTGGTTAATTTTATATTTTCTTTTGAGGCAGACTGCCACGTGGCCTAGACTGGCCTAGGTAGCTGAAGTAGTGATCCTCTTTCCTTCACTTCTGCAGTGCTGAGGTCACGGGCTTGTGCCACCTCACCCAGTCTACGCAGTGCCGAGGATAAGTCCCAGGTATTCTATCAGCTGAGCTATGCCTCTCACTCTGACTTCTTTAAAGCTCGAAACACTCAACCAGCAGTGGTGGTGCATGCCTTTGATCCCAACACTCTGGAGGCAGAGGCCGGCAGATCTCTGATTTCCAGGCCAGTCTCGTCTACAGAGTGAGTTTCAGGACATCCAGGGCTACGCAAAGAAATCATGTTCCTCCAAAACAATAATATTTGTAATGATGATAGCAACAACACTCAGGGCACGATTTCACACACCTTTAATCTTAGCACTCAGAGACAGAAGGAGGAAGATCTCTAGAAGTTCAAGGCCAGCCCGATCTGCAAAGTGAGTTCCAGGATAGCCAGGGCTATGTAGGGAGATATTGTCTCAAAAAGAAAGAGAGGGAGAGAGAGAAGGAAAGAAAGAAAGGAAGGAAGAAAGAAAGGAAGAAAGGAAGGAAGAAAGGAAGGAAGGAAGGAAGAAGATAAGTGGGACTGGAGAGATGGCCCAGTGGATAAGAGCATTGGCTTTTCTTCCAGAGGACCCAGGTTCAATTCCCAACACCCATATGGCAGATGACAACTGTCTGTAACTTCAGTTCCAGAGGATCTGACACCCTCACACAGAGATACATACAGGTGAAATACCAATGCACATGAAATAAAAATAAATAAATTTTTAAAAAAGAAAAATTAAAACACTAAGATCACAAAATAGAAAAAGTTAGGGGTACAGTCATTTTGAACAAGGGAACCATCACATACAAATTCATTTTTAACCAGTATCGCTATTAATAAAAGAAGCATAAATTGCAATAAATTAGAGCTTTTACATGTCAAAATATCTACTAAAATATGTCAAATTTAATTCTTGCTAAGGTCAGTCCTTAAAATGTTCAAAGCTGGGCATTGTGGCTCACACCTGTAAATCATAGCACTCAAGAGGCCAAAGCAGCATGATTGACATGAGTCTGAGGCCAGCCTTGGACCAGAGGTAAATCCCAGGCTATTGTGTGAGATCGGTGTTCAAAACTCTGACTTTAATTCTTCAAATTTGTTCTTAAAATTTCTTAATTTTTCAAAAATGGACCAAAGTTGCTTTGTGTTACATACAATAGTAAATTGTGAAGTAGTAAACAATTCCCCTGTGGGAGAGCCCTCCCATTAATAATGGTAGTGGTGCTTGAGCAGTTCTGTCACAGTATACATGGCTATGTTGGAATAGTGGTACAGCACAGGTGAAGATGTGCATAGCATGTATTCAGCCATGGGCTCAAGAGCCAGAGCCACCTAACTAAAAGCTGAAGAGGAGAGATTTACATATAAGAGTGTCACTAATGCTTTTGATAATAAAACAAATTTACGGGCTCGGGATGTAGCTCAGTTATGGTAGTGTGCTTGCTCAGCATGTGGAACGTCCTGAGTGTGACTCCCATCACGGTACAGACAGGTCATGGTGGTCCAAGTTTGTAATCCCAGCCCTCTGGAAGTAGAGATGGTGATGGATGCAAACTTGAGGCCAGAGTGATCGACACAGCCTGTTCTGGGGCATCCAAGGATGCATAGAGTAACCCTATCCCAAAAACCTGCAGGGGGCAGAGGGAGGAAAACTATGCCTCTCCCCACTCTCAGCCACAACTTCCTTTCGGATGTGTGGGAGATGTGTCTCAGCACACATCCCAAGCTTTCTTTGTGCTCTCGGCCATACAGCTCTCAGCCTGGGGGTGATGGCTGTACCACCATGACCAGCTTCCACTGTAATTTTTCTCCACCATTCGGTTGGCTGGTTTGGTTTTTGGTTTTGATGTTGGATTAAGGGTTTTTCTTTTCATTCCATTTTTAGGATTCTTTAAATTTTTCTGTGATAAATTTTCATTTTTCTTATAGTTTTGGAAGCTGTTATTTAGACCAAGAGGTATAGCTTAGTGGTAGAATCCTTGCCTAGCATGCCGAGATTCAATCCCCAGAAGGGCAAAAACACAAATAAACAAATAGACAGACCTTTAGCATGGGCATAGGCTCCATTACGAGGACTCTGTGCTTATTAGAAAGGGTAACTCAGAGACTGGGGTAGCTGAACTGCATCTTGATCTTCACTCTGATAGTTTGTCCCGTTGAGCTCTATCTTGTCCTTTAATAACAGCTCTCTGTGGGAAGCAGCTAGCTAGGCAGAAAGTAGAAAGGAATTGCTGAGTAAAGGTGAATTAGAGAGCTCTGAAACTTTCTCAATCTTCCCACAGAAAAATTTGGGGAGACTGTGAAAGATATGACTTCATATCCTTCTGAATCCATAACTGCCATTATGATGGAGGGTTCTTTGTCTCTAGAGGCAAAGGGGAGGCCAATCACGTGATGTACCCTCATGACGATTGCAAAGCCTGTAAGTGCAGCTTTTGACCGAGGTCCTAAGACATTCACCTAACTAAAGTTTCTTCCTTTAATTTTACACACAATGCCAGGATAATGTACAAACACCACAATATTATTTATAATTGAGGCAAGTGTGAGAAATAAAATGTCGCTGGGCTGTGGTGGTGCACGCCTTTAATACCAGCACTTGGGAGGCAGAGGCAGAGTCAGGCGGATCTCTGAGTTTGAAGCCAGCCTGGTCTACAAGAGCTAGTTCCAGGACAGGCTCCACAGCTACAGAGAAACCCTGTCTCGAAAAACCAAAACCGAGAGAGAGAGAGAGAGAGAGAGAGAGAGAGAGAGAGAGAGAGAAATAAAATGTCACACAATAGAAGAATATTTTTTTGCAGTGTGAAATAGTCGCTGTATGGAATGTTACACAGCCATATAAAGTGAAGTGAATTTCCTGGACATGGAGGAGGGAGGAAACAGAAGGAGGAGAAAAGAGGTGGAAAGGAAGTAGATTTCGCAGCAATTGCCACCATGTATTGTAGGGCTCTTTGAAAGAGGCTTGCATCTGAAGCACAGAATGGCCTGGAACTTGTTATAATAGTCTAGGCTAGCCTTGAACTCATGACCCTCTTGCCCCTGCTCCCCAAATGTTGTAATGACAGGCACAAGCCACCTCATCCTGCATAAATTGCTTTTCTGACAGTGGAGGGCATCATAACTACAGCTTTCATCTGAATTGTTTTGTTTTTCTGTTCGCTGGCTTGTTTATTTTAGAGTTTGACTCTCACTGTGTTGAACAAACTGGCCTTGAACTCCTGGGATCAATTGATTCTCTTGTCATAGGCATCTTCCGTCTCCCATGCCACCATGCTCAACCTAATCCTTCATCTTCATTGTTTTTTCTTTTGTTTGTTTGTTTGTTTCAAGATGCGGTTTCTCTGTATAGTCCTGGTTGTCCTGGAACTCACTCTCTAGACCAGGCTAGCCTCTCACTCACAGAACTCCACCTGCCTCTACCTCCTTAGTGCTGGGATTAAATGTGTGTATCACCCCCACCCATTTTGACCCTTCTTATATAGTATCTTTTATTCACTTACTTCTCAGAGCTCTGAGATGACTCTGTATATGCTTCTCCACTAGAGGAGCTGAATGTATTAAAAATATTCCTTACCTGGTGGAGAGTAAGACAGCGGGATTTGTTTCCCATGACCTTGTGATTAAGAAAAAGAAAAGGAAATATATCTTTGTTTTCCTTGTCAAAACTTTTATGAAAGTAGACAACACAGAGGTGATATGTTGACATTCAGAACTGACTGTTTACTGGATCTCTTGGAAGCAGATGGTCTGTTTGTTCATTTCCCTTCAGAAGAAATTGTAAGCATTACTTAAGACCTCCCATTTATCAAGGACTTGCTACAAAGATACTCTTTTCTTGGGTGTGTGTGTGTGTGTGTGTGTGTGTGTGTGTGTGTGTAGATATCAGAGGATAACTTTCTGTAGTCACTTTTCTTCTTCTGTCCTTGGGTTCAGGGGCCAACTAAGGTCATCAGCCTGGCAAAACAAGTTCTTTTACCCATGATCCATTTCTCTACCTTGCCTCATTTTACCTGACTTTTTTTTTTTTTTTTTTTTGAGCCAGTGTCTCTTGTATTCCGGACTGGTTTCAAACTTTCTATGTAGCTAAGGATTACCATGAATTTTGGATCTTGCCTCACTCCATCCCAGCCATGTTTTATTTATTTATTTTTTTGAAATAGGTTTTCCTATGTCGTTCAAGTTTTACTGAAACCCACAGCAATCATCCTGCCTCAGTCCTCCAAGGGCTGGGATTACAAGAATACACTACCACACTTACCTGTCTCAAGTATGCCCTGATACACACATCTCATTTAATCTCCAAAAGACTTGTGCAGGAATGGGTTTTATTTTTCGTTTATAGGTCAGGATTGAGAGTCAAGATCACAGGCTGACTCAATGACAAACACCTACTAGGTTGTCAGTTTGATGTAACTCTACATCTACCAGCTTCAAAACTTCCTACGCTCATACGTTAAAAAGGGAAACTTCTAGAGAGACTTTGAACAAATTTGTTTGACCTTACGGGCATTGAAAATCATGAGAGGAAAAGTGTTCTGTTTCCCAAACAATGTAAACCCCAATCAGTGATGAAAAAATGCTTGTTCTGAGCTATCTCTAAGAGCAAATGGAGAAATGACATCTAAACAGTCGGCACAGCTTTTTTTGCCTTGGCATCCGCCTGTGCCATGATGTCTGTGGGGCTGGGAAGGAGATGCTAAAAATAACAAGGGCAAGTCTTGTTTAAAGCCTACCTTTGAGAATGTATATTTTGACCAGATGAACACATGACCAAGTCTTCCCGAACGAGGCAACAATTTCTTCAGACATCCTTTTCTTGCCTAGGCCTCTTGAGTCCACTTCATTTTCACTTGAACTACTGTTTCACCATAGCCTTGAGTGTCTGGCTCTTATGAATACTTCTTGAGAAGCAGCTAATTTATGGCATGGGCATGTCGGAAATCCCCCAGAAGCCCTGGGATTTTTGGAAACTCAGAAGAGTGTGTGCTTCTATCTCTTGCCAACACACCCAGCCTTATGGTGATGCTGCCTTTATCCCAGCTACTTCCTAAAGGTCAAGAGCATCAAGCTATTCATAAGCAAGGACAGGGGTAGGGGTGTCCTACAAGGCAAGTACTTTGCCATTAAGCCAACCTGGCCCAACACTTTGCTCTTTTTTCTTTTCTAAGGGGGTTTTATTTCGTTTTGGTTTTTGATATAGAGTTTTGGCTGTCCTGAAACTGTTTAGGTGCTTTGTAGATCAGGCTAGCCTCAAATTCACAGAGATCCACCTGCCTCTGCCTCCCGAGTGCTGGGATCAAAGGCGCTTTTCACTACATATGGGAGCTAACCTTAGTGTGCTTTCATTTAGCAGATTCCTACTCTGAAAATCTCCTCTAATTCAGTTACTTGTATTTTTGTTTATTATACCTTTAAGAAGGGGAATGGGAAAAATGTATAGCTCAATAAAAACAATAAAAAAATTGATAGGGGAAAAAAAAGAGTGTACCATATAACCCAGACTGGTCTTGATCCTTCTGCCTACAGCTCCCAAGTTGGAACTTAGGGTGTATCCCAGCAAGTCCAGTTTATATTACAGCTTCCTTAGCTCTTCTCACCCATAATAGCTTATTATCAGCGAGAATCATCAGTTTAGAGTTGGAACTTGCTCTAACGCTGACTGAAATCATTGGTCTCACGCCAAGCAGTACCCTCGTTCCCACATCTGCTCTGTTTGGAGTTTTAGATAATGATCACCTGCATTCCCCATCCTCTGTAATTATGAAATACTTCAAGTCCTCCAGACAAGTGAGAACCCGAGCAGAGATAAAAATTCAGCGTGCTTCTGATGGATCCCAATGGCACGTTTTAATTACAAAGGTTAAACATCTGCAGATTCCCCAGAGCTACTTTTGAGATAGACCACTTGGCACTTGTATTTATAAGGTAAATAGGTGTGCGGGTGGGATGTGGGGTGTCAAGGTATTTACGTGAAGAGTCTTTGACTCCGCAGATGAACCAGAAGAATCTAATCAAAAATGGCTCTAAAAATATGGTCAAGAGAAAGGAAGGAAAGAATTTGATTTTTAAAAACTTTATATTTAACCTATTTTAACTTCAATTGCAGATTCAATTTCGGAGACCAATTATAGAGCTCAAACTCCAGGATGTCAGGCATGGAGGTGCATCTTTGTGGCTGGAATTCCTAAAGGAAAGGCCTGAGACAGGAGGACAATGAGCTGAAGGCTACGTAGTTAAACTCTGTCTCAAAACCACACACACACACACACACACACACACACACACACACACACACACACACACAAAGAAAAGAAATTTGAACAACAAAATCTGTGATGAAATTACATGTTTACTTCCACATCGTCTTGAACTATCAAAGCTTCAAGTAGTCAGATGAAAGCAGAATAGTGACTAACAGAAGGGGGGAACTTATTCCAAGAGATAGGAACCTCAGTCATGTTATAGTTTATCATATCTGTTGTTTTTATTTTTAAATTGTATACTAAACATTATAAATTATGAGTTCTATAGATTATAGCAGGTGCATCTTGGTTATCAGGTTTTGGTTTTTGTTGTTTTGTTTTGGTTGGCGCCTAGACCTTCTGGTCCTCCAGCCCCTACCTACAGAGTCCTGAAATTATAGGCATGCATGTATCATGCCTGGCTTCTTCCTTTTTTTTTTTTCCTTTGGTTTTTCGAGACAGGGTTTCTCTGTGGCTTTGGAGCCTGTCCTGGAACTAGCTCTTGTAGACCAGGCTAGTCTCGAACTCACAGAGGTCCGCCTGCCTCTGCCTCCTGAGTGCTGGGATTAAAGGCCTGCACCACCACCGCCCGGCATGCCTGGCTTCTGTAACAAGTTAACATACTGAATTATATATGTTAGGGTGCTGGGTGTGATTACACTTAAATTACAAATTATTTTAGTCTCTTTAAAATATAATTTTTTTTAAAGACAAGGTCTCTCTATGTAGTGCTGACTGTCTTGGAGCTCCATGTGTAGACCAGACTACCTGTCTTGAACTCACCCAAGTTCCCATCTGCCTCTTCTTCCCAGGTTCTGGAGTTAAAGGTGTGTGCCACCATTCCTAGCCTCACTAAAATATAAAACTCATGAAGGTAGGTAGGGTGGTTCTCCCACGATATTTTTATTTTATTATTTATTTATTTATTTGTTTGTTTGTCTTATTTGTTTTTGGAGACAGGCCTTCATATAGCTGGCACTGTTCTTGAGATCAATAAGCAGTTGAGGATGATCTTGAACTTGTGATTAGCCTGCCTCCACCTCCATCATACTGGGATGACAAGCTTGTTCCACTATGCTTACTATTTTGTTTGGTTTTGTGATTGGGTCTTGTTACGTAGCCCCAGCTGGACTGGACCTCACTATGAAGCCCAGGCTGGCTTTGGAGTCACCAGTGTCATCTGTCTCTGCCTCCCAAGTCCTGCAGTCAGTCTTGTCACCACATCAGAACATAAACACTGCCTCTAGTTCTCTTGACAGTGTCTCTTAAGCTTTCGCTGACACACAGTGAGTAGCGCGAGTGAGGTGAGGTTGGGATGCTGGAGAACTACTCCAGGCAGTTGCATCCTAGTTGCTCTGAATTGGGAAAAACTTGAACTTGAGTGACAGCTGTGTCAGAAGCAACTGTCTTCCAAAGCCCTGGCCATTCAGACTCTGTCTAGAGGTGAGGGTCCTAATTCTGCCTAAATGAACCTTGAAAGTTCACTCGTGCCTTTTGAAAGGATGCAAGCTAAACTCAGAGCCATTTTCTTAGTTTGTGCCTAAAGATGGTATAAATTTATGTTTCTTATTTATGCACATATGTATTTTGTATTTGTGCATATGTGTCACTGCACCTCTATAGAAAGAGGTCAAAAGATAACTTGTAGGAGTTAATACCCTCCTTCTATCAGGCAAGTCCCGGAGAATGATGGGTAGACTGGTAGGCTTAGCAACTGGCATCTTTACCTGCCAAACCATCTTATCAGGTCAGGATGAATTTTTTTTTTTTTTTTTTTTTTTTGGTTTTTCGAGACAGGGTTTCTCTGTGGCTTTGGAGCCTGTCCTGGAACTAGCTCTTGTAGACCAGGCTGGTCTCGAACTCACAGAGATCCGCCTGCCTCTGCATCCCCAGTACTGGGATTAAAGGTGTGTGCCACCACCACACCTGACTCAGCTCTTCTCTCTCTCTCTCTCTCTCTTCCTTCCTTCCCTTACTCACGCTCTCTCTCTTACTTTTCCTTCCTTCCATTCTTCCTTCCTTTCTTTCTTCCTTCCTTCCTTTCTTTTTGAGACAGGATTTCTCCTGGAACTACTAGCTCTGTAAACCAGGTTAGCCTCTTATTCAGAGATCGCCTAAGGCAAGCACCATCATCACCCAACTTGTTTGCAGTTAACAGCTCTTATGACTATTACAGACAACCTGGGTTCTGTTCCCAGCACCCACCATCTGTGGACTCGCTGCCTGTTGGTCACTGCCCAATGCCCTCTGGTCTCTGTGAACACTTGTATGCATGTGGTACCCATAAACTCACACACAAACACACATAAATAAAACTAACGAATCTTTAAATATAAAATAAAAATTGTGTGTGGTGATGAGGATTGAACCCACAGCCTTGTGAATATAGGCAGGTGCTTGTGCATTGTATTTCATAACTCTGCAGCTACCATTCATTGTAGCTACATCTTAGCTAAATTATCCCAGTCAGTTTCTGATTGCAACTCCCTGTCTCTGCCTCCTGCATAGCTAAGATTACAGGCCTATAGTACTCAGCCTGGTTATAATGCTGAATTAAAATGATAGCAATAGAAAACAGGATGGTCGGTCATCTAAAAACAGCTTACAGAAGTGCCGGCAAGATGGCTCAGTGGTTAAGAGCACTGACTGCTTGGTCTTCCAAAGAACCTGGGTTCAAATCCCAGTACCCACATGGCAGTACAAAACTGTAACTACAGTTCCAGGGGATTTGACATCTTCATATAGATATACATGCAGGCGAAACAACAAAGCATGTAAAATAAGGATAAATAAATCATTAAAAATGTTTTTGAAAAACTGGGAGAATTTTTTTCTAGACGTGTCAGGGCCAGTAGTTCAACCAAAAATTCACTGCTCTCATCTCCATATTTACGTATATTAGTAAGATGAGCAGAACATAAACATTCCAACGTCTGAAGGATTCATTTTGTATGCTTCTGGGGACAGGAGCTAATCATTCAGCCATTCCTTACTGCCTAACTAGACACCTGATAGGTGGATGGTATGTGTAGAGCATAAAGGAGTTTTTTGTGCAAATTAGGATTTCTCTGATGTCCACCGAGGAATGTGAGGATGTGATAGTTAAGTCTGACCCTGTTTCGTGTACTTCTGTAGGTTCAAATTCTGTCCACATAATGGAAGGATTGTTTTCTTGGGCTGAAAATGCAACCGAGAGATTTTTGTTTTGAGGGGACTCAGAAGAGGCCAGGATGGACTGGGGCTCCATCTGTAGCTAAAGCCCCCAGGCAGTGAGAGAAATGTTTATACTGAATGACATGGCACTTTCTTTTTTTCTTTAGGTTTTAATTATCTTGAAAATAGGGTCTCATAGTCATATACTCAAGCTAGCTTCAATCTTACGTGGCTGAGAATGCCCTTAAACTTTACCATTGGATACCATTATGACATTTTAAATTTTCTATACCCCCACAAGTCTCCTGAAACCTAGAAATTCCGACCCTCTTCCCCCTGCCTCCCAAGTGCTCTGGTTTATGTGGTACTGGAGATCCAACCCAGGACTTCACACACGGTAAGCAAACACTCCACAACTGTGGGTCTCAACAGTTGCTGCTGTTTGTTCCTCATGCTGTGGTGACCCCCAGTCATACATTATTGTTGCTACTAACTTCACAAGTGTAGTTTTGCTGCTGAGTGGGTGCCTCAGTTGGTATGACTACAGGAAACATAGTTTCCAATGGTTGTGACCCATAGGTTGAGAACCTCTGCTCTCCACTCTTGCATGACTATCTCAGAGATCAGTCCTATCCTCGCTGCAGATTCTAGGGGTCAAACTGAAGCTGTCAGGCTTGCCCAGCAAGCGCCTTGACCTGGATGAGCCATCTCACCAGCCCTGCATCAGCCTTGAGATTACAAAACTGTGGTTAAGTACTTAAACACATAAACTCAGACTTTGAAGCCCAAATGAAGCTTGACCTTGGGACAATACTTCTGTCTCAGAAATCCCATGTGTTGAGATCATTGGCTTCAGCTACTAATCTTTACGTTGCGTTTTATAGCTGAAACATGAGGGACTTTAGGTTTGTTTGGGTTTTGGTCTTGGTAGCCCTCCGAAAAGCTCTAACCACTAGGTCAGGCCTGTAGTCCCACGTGTCTAGGAAGCTGTGGCAAGAGAATGCAGCAGCTTGCACAGTGTGTGGGGCCTAGTCAGGGAGCGGAACTGTATTCCAAACTGAACATTTATATACTTGATCTTCTCAGTTAAAATATCACTCCAGCCGGGCAGTGGTGGTGCACGCCTTTAATCCCAGCACTCGGGAGGCAGAGGCAGGCGGATCTCTGTTGTGAGTTCGAGGCCAGCCTGGTCTACAGAGCTAGTTCCAGGGCAGGCTCCAAAACCACAGATAAACCCTGTCTCGAAAAAAAAAAATCACTCTAAAGTTCCAAAATCAATGATGCACAGAGCATAGCTTATGGTGATTGTCTTATTTATTTTTTAAAAGTCACCTCTCCAGTTCTGAATGTTGTTCTTAAATATCCTTAAGAACATGGACCTTAAGGCTAGAGAGATGGCTCAGTGGTTAAGAGCACTGGTTGTTCTTCACGGTGTCAGGTTTGAGTCTCAGCACCCACATGTCAACTCACAACTGCCTGTACTCTAGTTCCAAGGGGTTTTGACACCTTCTTCTGGCCGCTGCACACACACACACACACACACACACACACACACACACACACACACACACACACACACGGAACATAGACATAGAGGCAGGCAAAATATCAAAACCCATTTCTTAAAAAAAAAAATCACGAATACTAGTCCAAGACATTAATATTATCAGATCTGTTTTTGGTAACTGTGAATTAATGCAGTAGGTTTTCTAAAAAAATTTCTACAAGACATCCAGGCTATCTTTATACTAAATTAAAACTTTATTGAATAAAGAACACTCTCCCGAGCACATGATTGGATGGACTAGGTCTACATTACATGCAATGAAGCTGAACATGACAGTAGTTTAACATGGAATGTCAAACAAATTAATTTTTCATTGTACAAAACCATTTATGTAGCTGACGTGCAATAAGAAAAATAGGATATTCAACATTGCCCAATCATATATAATGAGTTTTTTAAAAAGGCATTTGAAGAAACTGGTAGATGTCTTTAGCATACAGTTCAAATAAATTAGTTACACATGCACTACTGAAACCTTCAACCCCTCTTGTATTTCAAATAAAATCTTAGTGCAAACATTAAAGTTGCTCGTCACTCTAAAAGACTGTTAAACTCAGAATACAAGTTCTGAATTAATGTGTAGTTATGTAGGAGAAAATCAAATTACCAGTTACTACAAAATTCCTTTAGGCACACTTAATAGTCCACTCTAAGCATTTCTCTTTCTAAGTCTCTCACATTAATGTCTAAAGCCTGTTTACAGTACTAAAATTCTATCATTCAAGCATCAATGATTATATTTCAGAGAAAGGAAATCATTCATTTCAGTAACAGCATTACTGCTACATTCTAAAAAGAGGGAAAAAAAACCATAAGTAACAAAACCAGTATCCATAATAGGATACATGGGAAAAAATTTAGGGAAAAAGTGTGCTTTACTAGCACAGCAGGGAGTCTATAATGTAAACACCATATTGGCCCACACCACAAAAATCCATGAGGAAGGTTCAAATTTGAACACTGTGTGCATTTGATTCAAATCTGCATTTGTGAGTCTGCTTGTACCAATAATGACGAATAAAACACACGCTTACACACATGCATACCCACACGTAGAAGTGATTGTTAAATATCGAGCATGGCTTGCTTCCCTGATGCTAACTCCAAAGGAAACCACTAAATGACATTATACGACCCTTGTAGAAATGTCGACAGAAACCATTTGGTGAATGTAAGGAACGGTTGAGGATGACGTATGGGCGATGGTGGCACAAAGGTGGGACAGATGTGAAAAAGAACCCACTTAGATGTAACTACTTGGGCCATGTTTTTCTTTGAGCCTTGTCTGAGGATTGTGTATAGTAGCACAAGGTCTTTCCACACCTGGAGGGCCAGGCCTAGAATGCTCATCTGCAAACTGCAAGGCTTTGACACTGGAATGTTTTATAACAGGGACATAGGACAACCTATCGCTTCATAAGGAAAATGCAATGCGGAGGAAGCATGGGCTCCTGGCCAAAGCTATTGCTGTTTCTTGATAAAACAAAAATAAAAAAATCACCCACTCACTCACATATACAGAACCATTCTTAAGGTTCGGTTGGGGGGAAGATAGAGAAAGCCCTTACCTATGTTCACCCAATGTAATTCTTACTAGAATTTAAGTTCTTTGAATCAACTACATTAAATTACCAATATGTACCTCCCATATCCCCACCAGCTCTACCTAGCTATCCCAAACACCCCCAAGGAACCTAGGTATTATAATGTCTTACACCTCATAACTGAGGTTGTTGAGTACCACCTCCAAGGGAACAAAATGAACACTCCAGGTATACTTTCTGTAAGCACCCCTTTTTCTCTTCCACAATCGAGCGGCATCTTGATGCACAATCCTCTTGTCTAGATCTCCAGGTCATCAGGCCGTGGTCTGCTGCTGGCGCGGCTGCTGGCTCTGCTGGAAGGTCGTTGATCCACAATGGCTAACGGCTGGAGTTCATGCCCAGCTGCAATTTTTTTGGCATTCTGGTTGTCATCGGGGAAATCAAAAGGCTGGGCGTGGGAGTTGGAGATGGTGCTTCCGGCCTGCCCCATTCGATTCTGCTCGGCACTGAAATTAGCCCAGTTTTGCTCACTCGCTTGCTTGTTGTAATTGCGGCACGAGGAGTTGTTTCTGTCACCGGTAACCAGCTTGTACCCAGGAGGAGACATAGGTGAGAGCGGAGCGGTGGGTGAGGAGCAGCCATTGAAGTAAGCGTATTTTGGAGAGCCACAGTCTTTTGTGGGGCTCAATGGGCCAGTGGTGGCATGGTAAGGATCGCTCCTTCCCTTCACACGATCCTTAACGCCCTTGAAGAAGACATAGAAGAGTTCGATGATATTCAAAGCGAGAGACACCAAGGACACCACCAGCATGAAGATGATGAAGATGGTTTTCTCGGTGGGACGGGAGAGGAAGCAGTCCACCTGATGGGGGCAGGGCTCCCTCTTGCAGGTGTAGACGGCACTCAAGCTGAACCCATAGATGTACCACTGGATCAGCAGGAAGGCCACCTCGAAGACAGACTTGAAGAGGATGCTGATGATGTAGGTTCTCAGCAGGCCCCCCCTCATCTTCACCTTGCCGTGCTCTTCGATCCCGTACTTGAACTTCTTGATTTCAATTTGCTTCAGGTGCATGTCCACGTTGACACCATCTGTCTGGGCCACTTTGAGCTCCTCCTCTTTCTTGTTCAGTTTCTCTTCCTTTCTCATCACGTAGAACACATGAGCCAAATACAGGAGCGTGGGCACAGAGACGAATATGATCTGAAGGACCCAGAAGCGCACGTGCGAGATGGGGAAGGACTTGTCGTAGCAGACATTCTCACAACCAGGTTGTTGAGTGTTACAGCGAAAGGCTGATTGCTCGTCGCCCCACGCTGACTCAACTGCTGTCCCCAGCAGCAGGATTCTGAAAATGAAGAGCACTGACAGCCACACCTTCCCTCCAGCCGTGGAGTAGGCTTGGACCTTGTCCAGAAGCTTCCCCAAAGCACTCCAGTCACCCATGGCTGGGCAACTCCTACAAAAAAAGAAGAAAGAAAGCAACTCAGTGATCATAAACTGCAAATAGGTGTGCGGCTGTGTGTGTATTTCTTTTTCAAGGTGACTATCAAAATAAGACAAATTCAATACAAACCAAACCAAAATTCAAGTGCAAAACTGGCTTCATCTTCCAAAGATGAAATTAAGTGAGAAGTAACGGCACCTAGCTAGTGAAGGAAGAACACCCCAACCCATAGGATGATGATGTATTCCTAGCTGTCACCACCACCTAGCCATGTGACCTGAGAGGCTCTCTCTGCTAACCGCTTTTTTTCTTCTTCTTCCAAGACAGGGCCTCTCTGTGTAAATAGCCCTGCCTGTCTTGGAAATAGCTCAGTAGACCAGGCTGGCCTCGAACTCAGAGATCCACCCGCCTCTCTCTGCTTCGCAAGTGTTGGAATAAAGGCATGAGTCACCACAGCCTGGCTGCCTCTGCTTATTTTATTTGTCTGATAAACAAAGGCAGCGCTTGACTGGGAGGTCAGGGTCTGTATGCATGCCCAAGCAAAACGCTGATGCGTATCATTAAAGTATAAGGATCTAAGCAAGGACTTAGGAGAGGATCTCCAGGGTGTTACAACAACCAACCCTGGTTCCCAAGATGCTAGGATATTATCTAAGTCCTAATTTTATGCTGAGATGTTCCTCTATGAAGTATCAAGCATGTAATTTGTGTGCATTCTGTATGAAGGACTTTTGTGCATCTCTCTTTTCTCTTCCATTCTTTTAAGGGCCTCCTGTGTTAACCCAAGTTGTTTTTGAAGCTGTGCTCTTTCTGCCTCTCTTCCTCCTGGGATTCTAGTCACGTGCTCCCATACTTGGTCTGTTTTCTAGCAGGAGGCAGGAGAACTGCTCTGAGTTTGTGGCTATCCTGACACTTAGCCTAAGTAAGAATTTCCAGACTAATGTTCACATTTCCATTGAGTTCACTTTCAGTGCCAGTTAATAGCTTGATAGACGAATTTTCTCAACCCAGCAGCCTTTCACGCCAGCACTCAGTCAGACAGGTCTGAGTTCAAGATCAGCCTGGTTTACACAAAGTTTGTCTCAAAACTCAAAAGCAAACAAAAAGAAAAGAGTATTTTCTAAAGAAAAAAAAAATCCTCAAATTGTTGGGATAAAGGAAACAGATTCCTGCCTACCCAGAAGACTCGTGGTCCTTAGACCAAGACATCCCAATGACCACACACAGGCTCGGAAGGCACACAGTTTAACAAGGGGGAAACCGGGGACAAAGCAACAAGCAGCAGATACAGAGGCAGTCCAAGATTCAGTGATGAACTGCCTAAAACTCCTGATGGAGGGGTGGGGTTGTGAACCTTTCCCGGCTCTCTGGGCACCTTTAATGATGACCAGACTCCTGCCAAAACTAAAAGTGAGATGTGGGTGGGCAGGGCCAAGCAAATAATATTTTCTAAACAGCCATAAACAAAAGGATCTTTCCTTCCACTTTTTGGAAAGTCATTTCAGACTGTGAAATGACAATTCAGAAAGGGAAGTCAGTGCACACAGTGTAATCAAAGAGGACCAAGGGCTGGCAGGGCTGAGACATTTTTTTAAAAAAAAAAAAAGCCATGGAAAGGCTTGAAGTGAAGGGAATAATTTAATCGTGATAGACAGTATAATGGTTTGAGTACATAAAAAGCCTCTAATTTAGCAGAAAATACTAGTCTAGAACTGAAGGGTAGTCCACAAGGGTCAAACAAACAACAGAATTTTTGGAGCCATATCCAGACAGTTCTATGCGATGATGTGTAAATTGGCCCCACTTCTGTTTGTAAAGAATTATAATATTCTGCCAGGGTCATCTGCTTTTGCTCAGATCTCCAGTTGTCGGGGGTGGGGTGGTGAAAACGAAGTCATCAGATGGCTGCACGCGTCTCATCAGGATCACGCAGCAAGAGGTCAAGACAAGCAGCACGGTCAGAGGCAGACTGGGCTTTTATTTAGTCAGGACTTCCTCGTTCTTCCAAGTGAAATACAACTGAGGGATGCTGGTGCAAGTTCATTCTTAAATTCTTTATATTCTGGAGTAAGAAACTTAACTTCTGTATGATTCTGAGATTCCTCAAAAGTATTCCCAGTGCCAAGGCATGTGAACTAGGTCAGTTCTCGGGTTAAGTACTTTTTTTTTCATTGCACCAGCAATTTAATTGCAAAGCTGTCTTTTCTTTGAGCACCCACACAGTAGTCATTTGCATTAATGAGTTACAGTCTTTCATCTGAATAAGATATGAATTATCCAATTTGGGCACTCTAGCTCTTGTAGCATGTAGACACCTGTTATTACCACTATCACAGGACACCATCAAATAACGCTTAATGTGATGCCTCATGTTGTGACTCCAGACTTAGTTACCACTCTGCTTTTAGTTGCTCACTGTTACCAATCAACAGTCCTATCCACTGGGTGCTCTTTTTTCTTGCCCACACTTAATATTTTCACTTTTCCAGATCTTAAAGATCTTCCAGATTTAAAAAAAAAATTATTTTGGTTCTTCAGGATAGGGTCTTGCTATGTCCTCTTGACTAGCCTTTCTCTGTAGCCCAAGCTAGCTTTGAACTTGTAGCCCAAGCTAGCTTTGAACTTGTAGCATGCTGCCCAGCTTAGCCTCCTAGAATGCAATTATACCACGGTCTAAGTTATTTATGGGTTGGGCAAAAGTCTCAGATATAGGATCTTTTCTTCTTTCCCCTTTGAGTCAGGGTCTTATGTAGCCCAGGTTATCATCAAAATCAGTGGTGACGCAGGCCTTTAATCCCAGCACTTGGGAGGCAGAGGCAGGTGGATCTCTGTGAATCTGAGGCCAGCCTGGTCTACAAGAACTAGTTCCAGGACAGCTAGGACTGTTAAAGAGAAATGTTGTCTTGAAAAAAAGATCAAAGAGTGGAATGAATCTGAACTTCTAGGAAGCAAGGCCTGGGAAAGCACAGA
The DNA here is from genome assembly GCA_004026605.1 of Ondatra zibethicus. Lineage (NCBI taxonomy): Eukaryota > Metazoa > Chordata > Mammalia > Rodentia > Cricetidae > Ondatra > Ondatra zibethicus. The sequence goes on from PVIU01004022.1 coordinate 111,031, forward strand.
TTTTGGGTATTTTTTAAATTACTATTTAAATGTCCCAGGTGGTTCTAAAGTAAAGTTTTGTAGACCAGCAGGCAAGCGGTGGTTCCTCAGAAGTTTGTGTGTTTTCCTGCCCAAAAGTATTTCTGAGTGGCAGAACATCTGGGAAGGGGAGAAGGCCAGAGCATCTAAATATTTAGTCCGAGGTACAGAACATTCAGGACAGCAGTGCTCCGCCACCTGTGAACTGGGGTTACCCTCGGCTCCTCTGGCTCTGTCCCCCACTCTCTGCTATTGCCCGAGATCACAGGAATGGAACTGTTTAAGCTAAATGAGTTGTCTTAAAATAGTTTACACTTTAAATAAAACTAGCTGACTGTCCCTGTCTTAACAAACCGCCCTGTAGAAGCTGCAGTCAATTCCCATGCCGTCGGGATGACAAGAGTATTACAGACTACCACAGGAGTCTAACTGCCGTAACTGACTGTTAAGGGTACAGATTTCCCAATGGACAACTGTAATGACAAGAAAAAAACCTGGTAATAGTGACCTTTAAGAGCATTGAGAAAGGGTCTCGCTCAGCCTAGCACTGGATTTCCTTTGTACCGAGGATGATCTTGAACTCCTGGTCCTTCTGCTTTGAAATTTCAGGTGTGTGCTGGGAGCAATCTTTTTTGGGGAGATCTCATTAAGTATACTAAACTGGCTTCGAAGTCAGAGATCTGCCTGCCTGTCTCTGAAGCGCTGGGATTAGAAGCAAGAGCCGCCACACCTAGCTAGCAATCATCTCAGAATGAGTGAAAGTGAATTTAGATGAAGATCCTTTAACTATCTAAAAACACAGGAGGTAATGTCTATGGAAGTTCTTGATAAAGTCACTTAATGGGCAATTTAAGAGAGGAGGTTAATGCTTTGTGTTTTGTTCCTGCCTGCCACTACTTCCACCCCCCTTGCCTTAACCTTGAACTAGCATCCGGAGAGATAGCCTGTGTGGATACCCTCTAAGCCTTCCAATTGCTGAGATTATCCCAGCTGTTGTGGGTTTTTGTGTGGCAGACTGCCCTTGAACTGAGATCCGCCTGCCTCTGCTTCCCAAGTCCTAAATTAAAGATGTGCATCACCATGTCCAATATAATATGCTAAGCCCCCAAAATTGAATGGCCCTAAAACTTAAGTACAAATTCTCCTACAACCTTTCTGTAGCTTTTAAGGAAACCTGGCCCCTAGACCAGATGCTCAACTGTGACTGTCTCTCTTCACTTCTAAGCAGTCAGATGGATTTTTTTTTTTGGTTGTTTGTTTTGGGCAGCTTTAAGTTGACACATAATTAACATACCTGAATTTAATTCAAAGATTATCTTCAAGATGAAATCAGACCTGACTGCTTCCACATCCTAGCATTTAGCCTGACTCACACTCACCTCTCTTTTCCTGCCTCTTCCCAAAATATTTGCATCTCATCTCTGCCCTACGCTCTTCATTTCAGTTCTCCCTAGTGAATTATCCTTAGCAGGTATTGAAGAGTCCTGTCCTAGGTCCCGGAATTTCTTGCTTCTCCTGCCCTATTTTATCTTTATGTTTAAAAACTAGCTTTCCTCTATGCCACGCAACATTACATTTGCTTACTGTCAGGATCCTCTAGAGTGGACTCTGGTGACTCTCATCTGGCGCAGTGGCTGACTCCTGTTATCTCAGCATTTAGGAAGTTGAGACAGATAGATCGACAAACTGAACGTCAGAGCCAGGCCTATGAAAAGGAGACTGCCTCAAAACAACCAACAAAATAAGTAAAGATCTTCTTTCAAAAAGCCAGAGGGGCTGGAGAAATGATCCACATGGGTTTGGTTCCCAGTATGCCCATGGCTTCAGTTCCAGACGATCTAATCCCCTCTGAGGACCAGTGGGCATCAGGCACACACGTGGTGCACATTCAGGCAAAACACCCATACATACACTTGAAGCAAACGTTACTGCTTTGTGTGCGGCCCCCCCCCCAAAAGTAGTGTCTAAAATTTCAAAGGACAGTTTTGCTTAAGGATTGCTATTGGTTGAAACAATATGTTCCAATCATTTGAGCTACTTTTAGACAGGCTTTCTCTGTGTAGCCCTGTAGACCATCCTAGAACTCACCCTGTAGACCATCTGGCTGGCCTTGAAGTCAGAGAGGCCCACCTGCCTCTGCCATCCAAATGCTGGATTAAAGCTGTGCACCCCCACACCCAACTTGAAGCAGTTTCAAATTATGAGATGAGACCTCAAGGGCGGTAAAAAAAAAAAAAAAACCTCCAAAATATGCCCCTGTGTTCCCCCAGTTCTGAGTGTTCCAACGGATGGGAACACACAATTTCAAGGTAACCAAGGACAAAATCACAGCAGCCCTCTGCTTGAAATGTTTACTTCAAGAATGATAAATGTTCTGAATAGGGGGGCAGAGCTGATGCTAACCAGTTAATGTAATAACCTCTACACAACCTGAGTCCACACAGGCAATGATGTGATCTGGATCCAGCACACCACAGAAAACATCCCCAGACCAGGCAAAACTCAACCTTTGCAGCCCTGTACAGGGCTAAGACGCTTGGCTCTCCTCGATGAAACCTAGTCTATGTAAACTTAGTTGTCACAAATTCTGACACGCAGGTTTCGGATAACCTCAATCCATTTGTAAGGGTCTCACAGGTTTTGCTGTGAAACAGATGGCTTTTCTGTCCTGCTCACACATCCTCATCTGGACACAGTCAAAATAGATTGGACTGCACAGAATGAGAAACTGTGGTTAAGGGACCCCACCCAAAAGAAGATGGTGAACCAAGAGACAATGTCTTCCTGCATTCACAACCTAGATCCCCTGCCAAAGGTTGATCGGGCAATTTTAGGGATAGGGGAGGGAGTTAGAAGCTGCTGACTAAAAAGGCATATTCAACTGCCTTCCGAATAACTTTAAAAACCGTCATTGCTTTGGCATTTCATCTGCCTCCACTCACATCCACCTCCAAAGATAGCTTACTAAACAACGTTGTTACTCTGTTTGACTATGTAAACACAGGTTTAGGATGCCCAAGTATACTAAGAACAGTCTATTTACCTCAATAAGCAATCCACGGGCTAACCCATGTATCCTACGTTTTTAGTTACCACCATGATAAAATGTAGCTCTTTCAAAAGAACTGTAAATATCTCACGTCACAGTCATGGAAAAGTGGAGTTTAAACCATGTATCCCAAAGATTCAGAACACACTCGCACCATCCTACCTAGAAGTAGCTAGGAAGTTTAAGCTTGGAAGTATCTATACTGAAGATGAACGTTAATGATACACACAAGATGATTACATTTTCTCCCCTGAGCTTAGCAGGATATGCCCCAACACATCAAGAGTCAAACAGAATCTCGAAGGGAAGTCACAACAACAGGAAAGGTGGAGTCGCAGGTATTAATCAGTGGATGACTTTCCTATCATTCTCTTCCCTCGGGGCATGTAAAGTTTCTACAGTTCACAGGACCTACACTTCTGTAATAAAGCAAGGCACAGTGTCTGCTATACCCCTTCTCCCTCTGCAATTCTCTCTGAATTGGAAATGTCTAAGGGACCAAACGCTGCTCCCTATCCGGGAGGAAATGCAGCCTTCCTTTGCTTGCTGCTGGCTTTAGAACCAAACTTCCCATGGAAGGTCGGGTAAGGATAAGAATCCCAACGGCAAAAGGATGAGATGATGGAGCAGCAGTGAGGTTGAAGAGCTTCAGCGGGGGCATTAGAAAAATATGGTATGCGTTCAGATCAAAGCACTACCACCGGGAGCCGCTGGCAAAGGAAGGCGGCTTTCACCCGCTGGGGAGACACAGTCCAGTAATTCAAAATTCAACATCTCACCAGGACAGAATGCTACATCATTTTCAATCAACTTGGCCTACTAAGCAGAATTAACTAATCCGCCCCCAGAGGTAGTCTAGGTCCTCGTTAGCAAATTTTATTCTTCAGCTTTTATTTCCAACAATCCTCAAAAAAATTAACAATAGGCTTGCTTCCTCGTGGGACACTGCTGGCCATTCAAGGTTGCTCAGACTGGTAAGATTCAACACTTTTCAGTCAATACTATTTTGGTGGGGGAACAAAGGAAATTAATTTAAATCCACATTCCAAACATTGCCCGGTAGGTTTTTAGATCTCGATTCTGTTCTCCCCTAAACCCAGCAAGGGGAGGGAGGGAAGCTCTCCTCTGCGCGCGGGTCGGAGAGCGCCCGCCCAAGGCTCTGCCAGACGTGCCGGGCGAGCGTTAGGTGGACCCGAGGGCACGAACGGGAGATCTCTGCCCGGAATTCAAGGTTTGAATTTCCCAATCCTGAACGGATTTGCCTCAGCACACGTCAGTAGTTGTAGCCCGGTTTCTCGAAGGGTCTTCTTTGCCCCTCCTTCTTCCGCCCCGCCTCGTTCTTAGGGAATTTCAAGAGTTTCCACAAGTGTTACAAGTGCATTTCCCAGCACCGAGACTCCCTAGGTGTTCAGAGGCCCTTCCCGGGAGAATAGGGTGAGAAAGGCAGCGCAGAGGGGGAGACGTTAGACTGACAACTTTAATTAAGTTGAACACTCGCTCTTTGACCGACAGGCGCCAAGCCCGGTCTCCCCTCCCCCTTCGCTGGCAGAGGTCTGGACCGCGAAGCCGGGAGGCTGCGGGGCGCGCGAGCTGAGCTCAGGATGCTAAGATGGCAGGAGGGGCCCCGCGCTACCCGCCTTCCCAAAGCCTTCACTTGGATTCGACTCTCAGAATCATCAGGTACAAAGAAAAAAAAAAAAACTTCAATACAGACTCACCCTGAGTTATTTCGGTCTGGATTTTAGGCGGGACAGAATGAAATCAGGGCAAAGTGCTTTACCAATTAAAAAAAAAAACAGCTTTAAGACGGACCCCCCTTAAACTGCACTTTAACATCGTCTTTTCCTAGCGTTTAGCACCTCGGTAGCGTCAACTCAAAACTGTCCCGACAGCTCCGAAGTCGCTACAAGTCTCCGCAAGCAGACAGAGGCCCCGGACGGGGGTGGGCTCCCTCTAAAGCGCGACTTCCAAAAACTGCCTTTCCCCTATTCCTTCTAGGAGCTCGTGTTTTAGCAGTTGATTTTGGAAAAGCATTCTGGCACACACACACTCTAAAACGCCCGTTTCTCCTCTAACACTCCGTAAGCCACCACCACCCATTCAAGATTTCTCCTGCCGGGAGTTGCCAGCGTGGTGGAGTAAAAAGTTGGCTGTGCGTGCTAAGGGGTTCATCCCGAAGCACCGCGCTGGCTTGCACAAAGTAACTACTGTTGGTCTAAAAGCCCTAACAGCAGCACACATCTTCTGGCTTAATCCTGAAAAGTCTAAGAAGGAACCACGTGGAAGTCAAGTAGCCGCAGCTTCTCAACAAAGCACTCTGTCACAAAGGGGAGTGGGGGGGGGGATCTGCTTTTTCAAGGCTACAGAACACTGGTCAGTATTTCCACATGAAAAAAGCACACGGTGTACAATACTATAGGAAGCACGCTAAGCAAACTTGACTGAAATGTCCAACTCAAGTCCCCCCAATCTCCCCACCCCCGCTCAATACCTACCCCTATTAGTGACTACAAAAAAGTTAAACTAGGCTCCACAACAAAGAGCCAACTTTAGTAACTTGGTCCTTTACTCTAGTTGGAAAAGTCAGTCTTTTACCTGTTGCATTGTTAGGAAAACTTTTTAAAACAACCAAACTATAAATCAGCACGTGGAAACTGAAGGCACATTGAAGTCCACCCTTCTACTTAATAGTATCAGAAGTCAAAGTGACAACGCATTTAGAAACCACAATAGAAGAGTTTTCCTTACAGAAAAAGACGTTAATAGGTAAAGTGGGTTTTCCAAAACTTACTCTTTCGCTTAACGAAAGCGAAGCCGGCGCGCCAAAGTGAGGCTCCTAGGAGGCTGAAGTCAAAGAAAAGGAGGGCTCAGACTCTCAGACCTGTCTATTTAAAGTTTAAAAGTCTGCTGCTGTTTGGTACTTTCCTCACGCCTTCCCCCAATGAAAGAAAAGTGCTGATACCTCGTAAAAGCCTTTTTCTAACTTGGAGCACCGAGCTTTTAAAAGTTTCAAGCCACTGACTCAACTGGAAGGAGGGGCTAGGAGAAAGGGGAGGGAGGAAGAAAAGGCGGGGAGGAGGTGGGGAGAAGGCTGGTGAGCGTGGCGCTGAGCAGGCAGAAGAAGCAGCCGGGTCAAGATAAAGCTGTAGTTTGAGCGTGCTGAAGAGAAAAGAAAAGAAAGAAAGAAAACAGCCCTAGATATACGTCTGTCACTACTTGGCTGTAACCCCTCAAAGATTAAAAACTGTTGAGTCTAGTGCTTCCGATCGTCAGGGAAAGTGAGAATACGTACTTTTTATATTACATTGTCTAAACTAAGAAAAACAAAAAAGCCCAGCAAGTAAAAATGGGGGAGACAAGGCTAACTAGTGCGGACATGTTCTGTGTTGCCCAAGCTGTGCGAAGCTTGAGGTGGGTGTGAATGATCTTTCTTATGATCTAATTCTCTTCCTCTTAAACACAGGCAATTAACAAAGAAAAGAACTGGTGGGCATGGGAAAGACATTGCACAACCAGATGTGTGCGATGGTGTGTCTACCCCTTCAGCTTCTGGACTGGGTTAGGAATTTTTATGTATTCTTTCAATTAAGCACAAGAAGATAAGTGTTATAATGTATCATGTATATAATTTTTGACTGAAATGTTGATACTGACCTCTATCAGATCTCCAAGGAAGTGAACATTTATGTCTGGGGCCTATTCATGACAACAATTTAACATTTAAATCTGCAGTGAGATGTCTGAATTCTTTTTTTTTTTTAAACAGCTGCAGACTAGAGTTTCCAAATACATTATGTTGGCATAAAGTAGCTCAGAAAACTTCATCCCCTCTTTCAATCATGTCCCTGTGAAGCCCAGCCTGGTGAGTGTTTGCCTCTCGGCCAGCTTCGTGGCAGCCCTGATGGGGTTTCTGAAGGCCTGAATCATGTGTCCTCATTCCTAGGGTGGGTAGTTTCTTTGAGGACTCCCAGATGTACTCCAAGAAGGCTTGTGGTAGGGTGACTGCCATAAACAGACTTCATTGGTATTAGACAGGTTGGACAGGGAAACCTCTTGGTTTCCCTTAAGATCTACCTTAAGATCATGTTAAACTTTTCACGCAAATACAGCTAGCAGACCGAAGAAGGATGACAAAGCTTTCCTGGGAAATACTTTCCCCAAGTATCCTCTCACTGGAGTGACTAAGGACCATTTGCAATCTCACCATTTAAGACACCAACAAGCTCTCTTACTTTCAATTATTCCATTCTCATTAAGGTTTGCAAATGTCTCTCTGCATAGCCCTGGCTGTCCTGGAACTCACTACCTATGTAAACCAGGATGGCCTCGAACTCACATAGATCTGCCTTCTGGCTTCCCAGCACTGGGGTTAGGTGTGTGCACCACTATGCCTAGTTTATTAAATTTATCTTTAACTGATAAAATATAAGAAGTGTACATAATGTTTGAGCAATGTGATATTTTGATACGTGTGTAACGTTTGTGGTGCTGAACTCGGTATAAGCATGTTTATCTGTTGAAACGTTTATCATTTCCTATGGTAAAATATCCCAATTCTGAGAAGAAATTCATCATCTGTAGTCAGTTTACCCATGCTTACTACACCACACTTCAACCTCAGTAAAAATTAGTGTCTATGAATCAGCCTCTCCCTGTTCCTCTTTCCCTCTTTACAAAAACAAATTTTATTTTACAGAAAGATTAGTTTGCCGGGTGTGGTGGCACACACCTTTAATCCCTCCCTCTGGAGGCCAAGGCAGGCGGATTTTCGTGAGTTCAAGGCCAGCCTGGTTTACAAAGCAAGTTCCTGGACAGCCAGGGCTATGCAGAGAAACCCTGTCTCAAAAAAAAAATTTTTTTTGCTTTATTTTTATAAAATTATTTGCCAAGTGCAATTATTACCCAATACCGATTTCATTAATAACATTCCTGCAATATCAATTCAGAATTAGTTGCAGTTGCTGGGCGGTGGTAGCGCACGCCTTTAATCCCAGCACTCAGGAGGCAGAGGCAGGCGGATCTCTGTGAGTTCGAGGCCAGCCTGGTCTACAAGAGCTAGTTCCAGGACAGGAACCAAAAGCTACAGAGAAACCCTGTCTCTAAAAACAAAACAAAAACAAAAATAAAAAATAGAAAACAGAATTAGTTGCAGGGAAAAATAGAAGTTCTAAAGCATAATTATGCTTATTTGGGTTTTTTTGTTTTTATTTTTCATTTTTGAGGCAGTGTCTCCCGTGACCCAATCTGGCCCTTAACTCTGAGCTTCCTCTTGCTTGTCCCTGCAAGCACAGGCATTGTAGGTATGTGACATACTGCACAATAACCGTGCTTCTAGTTGTGTTCTGAGAAATGTACGTTATTGGCCAGGCGGTGGTGGCGCACGCCTTTAATTCCAGCACTCAGGAGGCAGAGGCAGGCGGATCTCTGTGAGTTCGAGCCCAGCCTGGTCTACAGAGCTAGTTCCAGGACAGGCTCCAAAGCTACAGAGAAACCCTGTCTTGAAAAACAAACAAAAAAGAAAGAAAGAAAGAAAGAAAGAAAGAAAGAAAGAAAGAAAGAAAAGTACATTATTGCAGCACTGGGCAGAAGACTGTTTTTCAGAACGGTGCTTCTTTTATTAATATTTATTGATTTTTTTTATGTGCATTGGTGTTTTTTCTGTGTAAGGGTGTCAGGTGCCCTAGAACTGTAGTTGTGAGCTGCCATGTGGGTGCTAGGAATTGAACTGGGGTCCTCTGGAAGAGCAGTCATTGTTCTTGGCTACTGAGCCATGTCTCCAGACCACCCTACCCCCATTCAAAACGGTGCTTCTTAATAGGAGAGCTGACTTCATTCTTTAATTTTTACTATCGTTTGGACACACACACTTACGGGATTTTGAGACGCAAAGAATCGAGTTTAAGGATGTGAAAGGTCTGTCTTCTATTCACTGTTTGGTAACTCTTTTCCCTCACTGTAACCCTCACTGTAGCACTGGCTTCGAACTTACTCTGCAGACCATGCTGTCCTTGAGTAGCTGGAGCATTAAAAATCTACTGGCGGTGAGAGGGACAGACACAATGGTCTCTGCCTATAGCCGCCATCATGTGGGAGTGTGAAGCAGGACAGTCAACTGAGAGTTTCAAGCAAGCCTCAGGAACAATGGCGAAATCCTCCCTGTCTTACGTCAAAAACCGGGTGCAGAGATTGCTACGGAGGGTATTGCAGTGGGTGCGGGAATGGAAGAGAGGTGAGCTACGTATGGGAACGGTAGTGACAACCGGAAGAGAAGGGAAGTGGAAATGTTCGAACCTGACGACAGACTCCAGTGGGAAAACAAGAGGCAGGAGTAGGTGGGGACCGAGCTTGGAAATTTAACTGGGAAAATATTACTAACACCAAAAAAGGAAGTTGGGGAGTGACCCACCAGTTGGAAGACAATAGTTTCCCTTTGGAATATCCTGTGATGAAGAGTAGAAATACCTAGGCAAAGATACCTTAGTGACATTGCAACTGTGGGTTAAGATGTTCAGGTTAAAATTGTTGAAAGATTTTAGATTAAGAGAAAAGGATTGATAGTTTCAAGCTACAGCTTCTGAAGTGTTTGTTCAGAGAGGGAATGTAGGCAGTGAATCTCCAAGACAAAGCACACACAGCTCGAGTGGATTTTCTCTAAGGCCCACAAAAAAAAAAAAAAAAAAAAAAAAGAATGACAAAAGCAAGTGAGGGTGAGAAAGAAAAGAGCATTCAGAATGCCCTGGGCGCAGGAGGGGGCGCACGTTTGTAAGTAGAATACCTCTAGCCAGAGGCCTTCTAGGTCTTTAACTTTGAAAGGGGAATTATTCACTGAAAACAAAAGAGTGAATGCAGACCTTACAGGAAATGAAGTGCTGAAGTAGGGAGAGCTTGAGGAACCAGGAGAGTGAAAGTAGTTTCTCTCCAAGTGAGTGAGATTGAGACTGAGCTATCTAAAATTGGGAAGATCATTGGGAATAACATTGCTAGGGCTCTCAGATACCATTATTCTCTCCTTCCCTTTTCCTTCCCCCCTTTTTCTCTCCCTCTTTCTCTCATATCTCCTAGCTGGTCCGCTGCCTGTCTCTGACTTCTCAATTCTGAATTAAAGGTGTGCACCACCACTCGGGGCCCACCTTTATCTGATGCTGAGTTTTTTTTTTTGTTGTTTTAAGTTTTGGGATTAAAGTCTCACTGAACAGATCCTAACCCTCCTCCCTCACTTCCTTTGTTGGGATGCTGGTGAGTGTTCAGCCTGGTTTAGATTTCCATCCATCTGTATCACAATAATACTTTTTTTTGCATGCATCAAATTTCAATTTAAGCTAATTTTTTTTAGTCTTCAAGGAAGGAGTGAACATGAACTTGGAGCTCAAAAGCATGCAATAAAGGAATGCTTTACCTAAACTGGTCAACCAGTCACAGCACGTATCTTACTGTGTGTGTATCTGATGTGTAATTGTGTATTTTACTGCATGTGTATCTTACTGTGTGTGCATCTGATGTGTAATTGTATATCTTACTGTGACAATTAGGGAACCACATTTTCTTGAGTAGCAGCTTTGCAGTCAAATTGCCCTAGAATCCTTTTGCACATTTCTGAAACAGACAACTCACCTCTTAATTCCAGAGGATTCAAGTAACCAAAGCCTTGTTGTTCGTTTATTTAGCAACCTGTCATCTTTGGAAACATTGTAAAGATCAAAGTTTGACTCTGTCTGGTTAAATTTCAGCTGCCCCCGTTTATCACTTAGTGAACCTGACTGTGAAACCAAACAAAAAAAAAGTATTTATAAAGGGAAGGAAGAATTAGTTTTGTTTTGCTTTGTTTTGTTGAAAGGGAAAGACGCTTTGGTGCGGATAAATATGTCTCTGGCTCCATCTTCTGTATGGAGTGGAAATGAACATCAAAAGAAGGGATTGTGGTGGCTCTCTCAGAGAAGCCACTCACTCTCCTTCTTCCCAGCCCTTCTCTTTCTCTCTGTCCTCTTGCTTAATCCCTATAGAGGTCTTTTAACAAACTGCAACTCAGCTTTAAAAAAATGTAGTTGCCAAACCACTTGCTATCTATTTAATGTTTGCTAGGTTTTGGAGACAGGGTTTCTCTTAGTTTTGGAGCCTATCCTGGAACTTGCTATGTAGACCAGGCTGCCCTCAAACTTCACTTGTTGGGATTAAAGGAGTGCGCCCACACCGCCTGACTTGATATCAGTTTTTTTTTAATGAAGCTCGGTTAATCTTTTAGGATTTTTACATTTAGCTATGCAGTAAATAATTAGTACATTTTAGGAACTATACTAGATGCCAGTGAAAGGATTTTTAATTATGAATGACCTGAAGACAAAAATGGTGCCAGGGGGAACTCCTTAAGCTTAAGTCTTTGGGTTTTCTTAAGGGAATTTTGAAAAAGCAACAAATGACAAGAAAAAAGAATGCTAGTTTTGTCTTTCAAAGGGGGAGACAATCTATTCACTCTATGATTAGGCCCTGAGCTGCAGTTTTGAAGACTACGATGACTGGAGGATGGTTGACGACTTAGTACCCACACTGTGGAAGGAGAAAGTTGACTCTGGGAAGTTGTCCTCTGACCTCCACAACATGTACTCTGGCATGAATGTACCTATGATTACATGTGCTAATTAAGTAAGTTGGAATAAAATCTTATGAACAGCATGGCTACCTCCAAACCTTTGGGAAAAATAAATTGTTCAGGAGCAAAAACTAGAAAAGTTTTGAGTTTTGCTTAGTGACAAGATCTCCTATAGCCCAGGCTAACCCAGAACCAGCTATGTAGTTAAGACAACTTTGAGTTCCTGATCTTCCATGTGCTGGGATTACAGGCGCGTATGCTCATGCCTGACTCAAAACTAAGGTGATGTTGCATGTCGCTGAATTTTCATTATATAAAGAGGAACAACATCCAATTATCTGGATTTTCTGACCACCAGACATTGTATTCATGTATTAAAACATCACACATTTGTGTAACTATCATGTGTCAATTAAAAATAAAAGTAGCTTTTAAAGGAAGAGAGGAACCCCTCCCACTCTTGGGAGTTTTCCTCACTAAGTCTACTTTTCTTCTGCTTAGAAAAGAGAAAAGAAAGCCAGCGGTGGTGTCACATGCACTCGGGAGGCAGAGGCAGGTGGATCTCTGTGAGTTCGAGGCCAGCCTGGTCTACAAGAGCTAGTTCCAGGACAGGCTCCAAAGCTACAGAGAAACCCTGTCTCGAAAACCAAAAAGAAAAAAAAAAAAAGAAAGAAACAAAGAAGAAACACAGGAAGAGCTATTTGTACAGATTGCTTGTCTAAATTTGACTTTATCTGGAACTTTAGTTTGCTGATTATCTGACAAAAGAGAAAATAGCTTAAGACTTCATTTTTGCTTAAACAACATGAACATTACTCAGTCATCTGAAATCATCTTGTATGCTCATCTTTGATTCCATTGTTCAAGAGGCAGAAGCAGCCAGCCCTCTATTAGTTCTGGGCCAGCCTGGTCTACATATCAAGTTCCAGATTAACCAGCAACACATAGTGAAGCCCTGTCTGGGAAAAAGAAATCATTCATCAAGACAGCTCTCTCTGTGTGTGATGCTTGCTGTCATTTTATAGTCAGCCTTGTGCTGCATGCTCTGGAGACGTAGAAAGCATAGGGAACACTTTATGTGTCGGAAGCATCCTTGTGTATGCAATTTTTTAGAAATTTAAAGATGAGAGCAAGTGTATAGTTAATGTAACAAAATCAAGAACAAAATCATTTACACCACTATTTAACTGAATCAAAAAAGAGAATAGAAGAAAAGACAGACTGACTTAACATTGCTTTAAGAGTCAGCTGAGATAAAAATTCCCAAATGAAATATTTACAATGCTTGGTTATAGTCCCACTTACTGAGGTCGTTAAAGTGCCTTTCTGTTGTATGTCTGAGTTGGCTTTGGTACACATGAAGAAGGACCTGTCCCGGCTTTATACCATGCATGGCCTTGATAGACAGCACCCAGTTTTACAGAGTTTTCATTTATTATAAACATAAAACCACACAATTATTCCTTTAAAAAATCACATATCATAGTAATTATAAATGCATTAATAATATTTCAGCCAGAAAGGGTATGATGACTAACGCTGAAAACCCACCCTACTAGGCGCTCAAGAAAAGCTTCAGTTTACTTTGATAACAACTGACAGTGGGTAGTAAATTAGTTACTAGTTGTTATTGGCATAAAATGAAGTCCAAAATTACTGTAGCAGGATTCATACAGCCTCAAGACTCTTGTGACTTTTAAAATCAGTTTATTTTTATTATTTGTGTGTATGTGCCATGTATGTGCAGGTGTCCTTGGAGGCCAGGAAAAGGCATCAGATCCCTTGGAGCTGGAGTTATAGGCAGTTGTGCGCCATCATACGGGTGCTGGGAACCAAATTTGGTTCTTAACTGCTGAGCTGTCTCTCCAGCCTCCAGCGACTACTTAGTCTCTTGGCGGTTCCTTCCATCCATTATGACACAGTAGCTGAGCTTATAATAAATCCCACATTTAAAGTATGAGTTTTATTTTAAAACTTCCCAAACTTTTTCAGACTCCAATTATCTTCCCCAATGGTCACCCATAGAAGGTAGATTTTCTGCAGTTAGCCTTCCAAGTCAATGTTTGTTTATGTTTTCGTTTTATTTTGAGACAGGGTCTCACGTAGCCAAGGTTGGCCTTGAATTCTAGAAGCAATCCTCTTGCCTCAAACTCCCAAGTGCTGGGATTACAGGTCTGCAATGCTATGTGTTGCTAGGAGTTCCATGTTTGGGTAAAGATACTGAAAACTTAGACTTTTGCGTGAGATCTCAAAAAAGAAGCTGCCATGCATTTGACAGGTTAAGAAGAGTCAGCATGGGAAACAGATTGCTTCAAAGACAAAGGAAGGGCGCCAGAAATGACCAAAGGTAATGATAGAACAGGCAAAAAGAACTGAGAAAGAGGTAACCCAGCTGAACACAGACCCAGCAGCACAGCTTCCTGCTGGGTGGAGGGAAAGCAGAGGCCTCATGAGGAAGGCAAGACCGTTGCTAAAAAAAAAAAAAAAAAAAAAAAAAAAACAAACAAAGAAAACATACTGGCAATCCTGTAACAGGCCCCCAGCCCTTAGTACGACTGACTCCATGATGGTCATACTATTCAGGCTGTAAAACTCAGCATGTAGATAGCACCACCTGCCAAAATGAAAACAAAGACCTAATCCATCAAAGTCCATACTCCTGGGAAAGTCTCTAAATGTGCTAACCTTGCGTTTTGGTTTCTATAGTTCTGAGTCTGGCTAACTATTCTTGCAAGAACATAGTTTTTGTGCTTAAAAGCTCAACCCTAGAAAAGCTCAGTTCTACACTAGGATCCTGAACACTCAGTGTGATCTCCCTCAGGCTAACAAGGGCTTCCTATTGGCTTAAACTCTCGAAGGAGCAATCTTCTCAACGCAGCAGTCTTTTCTGGTGGATTTCACGCAATTCCTACCTTCAACATAAGCCCATAGCCCTCACAAGGCTCAAATTTCAGGACAGGTTTTGGTAGAGCAATAATTCACCTGGCAGAGCAGTAGAGAAGAATCTCACTTTGCCACACTGTGTGACTCAGAGGACAGTGATCAGCTGCAATCTTGAGAGGAAAACTATTAATGAAAACCGAGCCACTCTGGAGACCTAAACGGAGAATAAAGGTAAGCCACGGAGCCCAGATTTAACCTATCATTGCCCCAGCGTGAGTTGTGGAAAAAGAAGGCGTGCCTCAGGCAGTGGAGGGCACAGAGAAAGTTATCACCGCTGCCCTGGTGGCGGAGAGCACGTCGCAGTTTCTGAAAACAGCCCTGCGTATATTTGCCAATGGGTCGATCTCTGGCGCCACCTATTGTTCCACAGCCGCCAGGCTTTAAAGGCCAAGCCCAGTTGGGTACTCAATACAGTGGGACTTCTTGAAGGTACAAAACCAGGTCCTCCAAATGTGGCTAGTTCCTGCACTCTTGGTGCAGTTGGGGGGTGGGGGAGGTCCGCCCTCAGCTAGAATGCAAGCCCACCAGGTGGCAAAGACTGGAGCGTTCCTGGAAAGTTATAGAACCGGCTCGGCCGGCCCTACAAACTGCAAAGTCAACAGGGACTCTAGGTAAGCAAAGACAGGAAGCCACTAAGGACAAGACAGACCCATCAGCTCAAATACTTGACTAAACTGAATGGGTAAGACAAGACTCCCCAAGTTCAGCTGGGAACCCTACATCTGGCCTTCCCCCAGCACTAAAACAAAACCTTTATGTTCTTATTTTCCCCTTTATACATCCACCCAACTTTGTTTACATGTTGTTTTCATTATTGGGCAGCCTTTATTCCTACACACACGCACGCGAGCACACACACACATTGTGAGTTTGCCTCATTTTTCCTCTTTTCTAGTATAATTTTAGTAGCATTTGACTTTATCATACTGGTTTTGATTTTTTTTTTATGATGATCATGATGGATAGGAAAGTCTTTGGAAATCAAGTAGTTAGTGTAGTATCTGGCCTCTTATTGGCCACGCCCACTCCTAGCTTCCAGCCTCTGACTCCAATTCTCGCTCTCTTCCTCTTCCGCTCTCACAGGAGCAGCAGTGGCTTCTCTTCCCTCTCCCCCCTTCCCTCTATCTCTCTGTCTCTCTCTATCTCTTTATCTTCTCTCTTCTTTTCCCTCCATCATCCATCTAATAAATGTTTAACTCTGCATAGTGCGCCTACCCAGCTCTCTTTTGTCCATCCGTACTGCCACACAGTCCATATGGGGACCCGGAGACTAGCCGCGTGGCCGCCTGCCCGCCACCGCGTGGTCTGGGGACCTGCAGCAAGCTGCAGCAAGCTGCTGGGTCACCCTCTTTCTTTAAAAAAACACAACAGTTAGTAAATATTCCTTCACGGTTCTTATTTAATACTGAACACTAGGGCCATAGATAAACAACACAGAAAATAGAGTTAAATGAGAATAAAAACAAGCGCAGAGTTGGGCCTGTCCTGGCTGCGAAACCTCCAGCTACCTACAAGGGACCTCATGGCTGGCCCCCAAAAGAAAGGGCAAAGGCCAGTTGATATGCCCTGCTGGTGTTTAATTTTATCTATTAATTAATTGGAACCAGGCGTGGTGGCTGGGTAATATAAGTGCTGGGGAGGTAGAGGCAGGTGGGTCTCTGTGAATTCGCGTCTTCATTGTCATCTTTTGTGGCCTACTGAGTACAGTTAATGCTGCCTCTATGTGCACAGGCGTAGGGCTATCCACTAGAAAGTGTGCAACCTACCGTGGGCAGAAACCTGACTCTCCTTCCCTCAGCATCCATCACTACCTGTAGCTGGACACTGAGGGATGGAATCCCTTCTATCCATATTGTAGTATTGACTAGCTTGACGTCAATCTCATCTTCAGATGGGTTTCTAAACTAAAAACTAGAGTCAAACTGCTACACAGATAAAATGGACTCAAAAGAGTTTTATAGACCGTTCCATCCAATAGAAACAGAATTACCTCCTTCTTGAGAGCCCATGACACCGTCTCTAAAATAGACAAAAAAAAAAAATTCCTTATATCATATTAGGTCATAACAGAAATCAATAGAAAGAGAAATTTCACAATGATTGGAGACTGAACAGAACAATATTAAATGACTAGTGGGCATCAGGGAAGAAGTTTAAAATTTCCTAGAATCATGAAAAGGAAATTTTAATTTACCAGAACTATCGGATACAACTGAAAAATGTTTCCCTCTTTTGTGTGTGTGTGTGTGACTTTTTGTTGTTGTTGTTTTGCTTTTTTCAAGACAGGGTCTCTCTGAGTCTCTCTGACTGTCCTGGAACCCACTTTGTATATCAGGCTGGCCTCGAATTCTTAGACATCTGCCTGCCTCTGCCATCTGAGTTCTGGGATTAAAAACATGTGCCACCACCATGCCTGGCAACATTTTTTTAAAGATGTATTTCTATTGGGAACAGAGAGATAGCCCGGTGGTTAAGAGTACTTGCTGATCTTCCAGTGGACCCAAGTGCAGTTCCCAAGACTTGTGTCAGGAAGCTTAAAACTGCCTAAAACAACCAAATAAACAAAGAAACAAAAAAAAAAAACCCTGCCTATAATACCACTATAATAGCAGCTCCAAGAACCTGTTGTTCTCTTCTAGCTTACATGGGCACCTGCACAGAAGCAACACACATACACATATATAAAAATTAAAACAAAAAATTCCCACTTATTGAAAATAGAATTATTTCTCACATGATATATCCTGACTATGGTTTCCCCTGCTTCTACTCCAAGTTCTTCCCCCCTCCCATTCAGACATACCTCCTTTCTGTATCTCAGAACAAATAGGATCCTAAGGAACAATGATAAAATGAAATAAAAAAGATAAAACAAAAACTAACATACGAGAATTGAACAAAACAGAGGAAAAGAGTTCAAGAGAAGGCATGAGAATCAGAGACCCTCTCATATGTACACTTGGGAACTCCATAAAAACACTAAACTGGAAGCCATAATACAACACAAAGGACCTGTAGGGAAAAAGAAAGAAGGGGGGCATATAAATTAAACTTAAAACTTTTTTAAAGATAAAAAAAAAGTCCAGAGATGACATTATGACGTAAGGAAATTGCAAAGATGCCTTTGAATTGGTTTTCTGTTGGCCATCAACTGCCGGGCGTGCAGCCTACCTTTAAGATTTTCCCTTTGGGCTGGAGTGATGGCTCAGTGGTTAAGAGCATTGCCTGCTCTTCCAAAGGTCCTGAGTTCAATTCCCAGCAACCACATGGTGGCTCACAACCATCTGTAATGAGGTCTGGTGCCCTCTTCTGGCTTGCAGGCATACATGTAGACAGAATATTATATACAAAAAAAAAAAAAGACTTTAAAAAACAAAAGATTTTCCCTTTGAGACTCTTTTGGGAAAAAACTAAATTTCAATTTACAAGTGGTTACCATCTGGAGATAACCTCTGGGGTAGGAATCAGGGCATGTGTCCACTTCAACTTTCAGCTCTAGGACCCCATCTGGTGCAGGCCAATGCAGGCCCTGTGCGTGTTGTCTTAATCTCAGGGGATTCATATGTGCATCAATTCTCTTGATTTAGAGGGCTTTGTTTCCTTGGTGTTCTTTTTTTTTAAGATTTATTTATTTATTATGTATACAACATTCTGCCTCCATGTATGCTGCAGGCCAGAAGAGGGCACCAGACCTCATTATAGATAACTGTGAGCCACCATGTGGTTGCTGGGAATCGAACTCAGGACCTCTGGAAGAGCAGCCAGTGCTCTTAACCACTGAGCCATCTCTCCAGCCCCCCCTTGGTGTTCTTATTCCTTTCTGGTTCTCAAATTCCTTCTGACCAACTCTTCTTTAGCAGAGTTACTTGAGCCCCAAGAGAAATGATTTAATGGGACTTTCCATTTAGAACTGAGTGTTCCAAAGTCTCTCTCTGCATATTGTCTGGCTGTGAGTCTCTGCATTTGTTCCCATCTCCTGCAAGAGAAAGCTTCTCTGAACATGGCTGAGCAAGGCACTGATCTATGGATATAGTACAATGTCATTAGGAATCACGTTATTGCTACATTCTTTTAGTAGAACAGTAATATTTAGCTTTACCTTAAGTCCCTGGACTACCTAGGTTCTTGGTCACTCAAGCAGTATTGTGTGTGGGTTCCATCTCATGAAGTAGGTTTTAAGTCAAATCAGGTATAGGTTAATTACTGTTGTTTTTAAACTAAGTCTCTATCTGTTTTTGGTTTTTGTTTGTTTGTTTGTTTGTTTTTTGGTTTTTCGAGACAGGGTTTCTCTGTGGCTTTGGAGCCTGTCCTGGAACTAGCTCTGTAGACCAGGCTGGTCTCGAACTCACAGAGATCCGCCTGCCTCTGCCTCCCGAGTGCTGGGATTAAAGGCATGCACCACCACCGCTCGGCAAGTCTCTATCTTTTTATTTTATCAATTAAGACTCAGGAGCTAGCTGCTGGGGTGAAAACCTGCTACCTCAGAGAGGCAGAGAAAGCACCCAGCTGCTTTCTCCTTCCCTGTTGTCCCGGAAAGAGAGCTTTCTCCTATACCATCTCAAAGCAAAACAAAACAAATAACCCAATTGGATTTCTTGCCTTCTACTTCCTGTGCAACTCTCTCTCTCTCTCTCTCTCTCTCTCTCTCTCTCTCTCTCTCTCTCTCTGTCCTCCTGACTTCCTTCCACTCTCTATAGCTTTTTGCTGTCAACTGGTTGCTTGCTGTGCCTCTCAGCCTATGACTGATTTTGTTTAAGCCTGTTTGGAATATTCAAGCAGAAAGCCCTTGGATTAAAGGTGTGTTCTAGGACTGAGTCACACCACAGCTAGAAGCAGTTTCCTCCAATAAACAGTGTAATCTCGGGGTTCACAGTGTGATCAGATATCATGCAGCAGTTTACTCCCACAACTTCGTGCCACCATTGTACTAGTATATCTTTCAGGTAGGAGATCACTGTAGATCGAAGGCTTTGTAGTTGGATTGGTGTTTACTTTTCTCTTTTGGTAGCATTCAGAGGAGCCATCCAGTGTCATTAATAATAGTCTGTAGGGATGAAATCTTTATGTAGACACCACCTCAACTTCTCCATGTTCAATGTGTTGTGCAGGTGTTGTCTTCAGCAAGGGGGCTTGCCTTTTATTTGTGAAGAGCAACCTATAGTCTTGGCAACAGCCTGGGATTTGGGGGCTTCCCGTGGAACTCTTTGGCTGGCAGTTCAGATAGATGGAACCTATTCTGGGTTCTGAAAGCTTCACTAGGTGACAAGAGATGTCCAGTTGGGGCTCTGTCTCCTCATTATTTGATGATTTCAATACATTGCCTTCCATTTATGAAGCTCCTACTGTATTAGGTTTCCATACTATTCCCCAAATAGCCCTTTATTTTAAGTGTCTCTCTCTGTATTTCTGGTCCCCCTCTTGTCTCCCCTTTGTACTTGGTGCTCCCATTCCAGTCCCCACCCATCACCGTGTCTGTCCACAACTATCTATTCATTTCCCTTTTCTCGGAAGATCTGTCTGTTTGTCTTTCTGGGTCTGAATTACCTGACTCAGGATGACTTTTTTCTAGCTCCATCCATTTCTCTGTAAATTTCAAGATTTCCCAAGAGTAATAAAGTTGGATCTGAGGTAGATGGATTCCCATCTTCTCTAGGAACCGCTACACTGATTTCCACAGTGGCTATACAGCTTCGCACTCTCACCAGCAATGCTCCCCTCACTCCACATCCCCACAAGCATGAGCTGTCACTTGCTTTATTGAACTTAGTTGCTCTGATAGGTGTATGATGAAATTTCATTGTAGCTTGGATTTGCATTTCTGATGACTCAGGATGTTGAACATTTCTTTAAGTGTTCCTCAGCCATTTACGTTTTCTCTATTGAGAATTTTCTGTTGAGATCCCATTTATGAATTGTTGAACTTAATGTCTGTGTTCTGTTTATAAACTTTTTTTGGGTGCCAATGAGTTCAAGGCTGTTCCCCTATTTTCTTTGCTATCAATTTCAGTGTATTTGGCCTTACATTGTGGTCTTTGAGCTGTTGGAATTGAGTTCTGTGCAGGGTGATAAGTATGGATCTATTTGCATTCAGTGCATGCTCACTTGCATTTCTTACACAAAATTTGCACAAATTTGAATATTTCAACATTCTGTCATAAGAGAGCAGGATTCATTAGACCACAACCCTTCTTGGTACTCTATAAGCCACTCATGGTTGCTAGGTGGGAAGAGACATTTTCTTCTGTGAGGCATCTACTACTAAGCTACTCACATACCTGTAAGTAACCCTCACACACTCTTGTGAGAAATTTTAAAGTCATGGGCTTAAGGAAAGGAGCAAGAGAAAACCAGTAAGAAGTAGGGGGTCAAGTTCATTAGGATTGCCTACACATAAGAACACAAAATACTCAAATAAATGATAGGCTTTCTGCATTGGATAGTTTTATGTCAACTTGACACAAGCTAGAATCATTAGAGAGGAGGGAACCTCAATATGAGAAAATGCTTCCATAAGATGGGGCTGTAAGGAAGTGCCTATAGGGCATTTTCTTAGTGATTGATGGGGGAGGACCCATCCCATTAAGGGTGGTACCATCCCTGGGCTGGTGGTCCTGGATTCTATCAGAAAGTATGCTGAGCAAGCCATGGGGAGCAAGCCAGGAAGCAGCATGCCTCCATGGCCTCTGCATCAGCTTGGGCCTCCAGGTTCCTGCCCTGTTTAAGTTCCTGTCCTGACTTCCGTCAATGTGATGTGGAAATGTAAGCCAAATAAACCCTTTCTTCTCCAGGTTGCTTTAGTCACGTTTCATCACAGTGATCATAACCCCAACTAAGACCTTCCACAACCATTTCTCAAATCTAAATTTAAAATTACAGTTTTCATCTCCTAATTAAGGTCCAAGATGAAGAATGATATTCTGTCCTATCTAGTTTAGTGGCAAATCCATTACAATGTCTGCATTTCAGGCTGTGCACATAGTATGCTGTCCCTATATGGATGAGTATAATCAAAGGGTCTGACTCTGACTCATAGTCTTCTGTCTTCCTTCACTATGCAAACTATTTCATGAAAGACCAACTTGTTGAAATCCTTTATATATAAATCCATCAAAGAACCAGACCACTAACTTGCATGTATGGCCTCTGTTAATGCTTTAGAAAATTTAAAAATATTCTCTTTGGTAATTATAATTTACTGTATTTCACTTTCTGTATTTTTAATAATTGTGATGTAAATTATTTTGAACACATTTTTTAGAAAGCATAGAAAGTGGTCAGGTGATAGTGGCACACACCTTTCTTTAATCCCAGTACTTGGGAGGCAGAGGCAAGTGGATTTCTGTGAGTTCGAGGCCAACCTGATCTACAAAGTGAGTTCAAGGACACCCAGAGCTGTTACACAAAGAAATTCAGTCTTGAAAAACCAAAACCAAACAAACAAAAAAGAAAGCATAGAAAGTCACAAGTTTTGGACTGGAGAGATGACTCAGAGGTTAAGAGGTTAAAGCTGCCCTTCCAGAGGTTCTGAGTTCCCAGCAACCACATGGTGGCTCACAATCATCTATAATGAGATCTTGTGCCCTCTTTTGGCATCCAAGCATATATGAAGGTAGAACACTATAAGTATAACAAACAAATGAAGTTTTGGTTTTTTTTTTTTTTTTTTTTTTGGTTTTTTGAGACGTGGTTTCTCTGTAGCTTTGGAGCCTGTCCTGGAACTAGCAAAGAAGATATATTTTAAGAAAGGAAGAAAGAAAGAAAGAAAGAAAGAAAGAAAGAAAGAAAGAAAGAAAGAAAGAAAGAAAGAAAGGTTTCTTTATGACATTTTAATTTGCTCATCATTCTAGTTTGGTATCTGGTAAAAAAAAAAAAAAACAACTTACAGAGAAAGTCTTTTTTTTTCCCATGATATTTACTGAGCTCTACATTTTTCTCTGCTCTCCTCCCTGCCACTCCCCTCCCTCCTTTAACCCTCCCTCAAGGTCCCCATGTTCCCAATTTATTCAGGAGATCTTGTCATTTTATACTTTCTACTTCCCACGTAGATTAGATCTATGTAGGTCTCTCTTAGTGTCCGTATTGTTGTCTAAATTCTCTGGGATTGTGGTTTGTAAGCTGGTTTTCTTTGCCTTATGTTTAAAAACCACCTATGAGTGAGTACATGTGATAATTGTCTTTCTGTGTCTGGGTTACCTCACTCAAAATAATGCTTTCTAGTTCCATCCATTTTCCTG